>OMLP01044743.1:22176-44186 GCA_900302685.1 Spondyliosoma cantharus
CAACAAAAACAGCAAGACAACTTTATCACACTTACAAGCAATAATGTGCACCTACTTGTGCACAGGGGGTTGAAGGCCTTGTGTAAGAGTTGAATAGGATGCATAGGTGGTGAATAAACGTCTGTTAACTCTACAGTTTTTTTTCCCCCCCGCAGGAGGTGAAAAGGTTTCGCGCAATGTGAGGTTTTGCTTTCATGCGTATTTTCCGCCGACTCCGCGCACTGAATAACCGTGATTGTGTCCTTTGTTGTGCTCTCAGAGATGACAGATTATAATCAACAAGACGAATGAGGTCAACTCATTGTAGAAGTACGCATTTGACCCTCGCTTCTTCTTCTTCTTCTTCCTCTTCTTCTTTTCCTCACACACACACGCACAGGGTAGCGTACCTGGACTCGTTCTGGGTATGACAGCTTGCATGCTCGACGGGGCACCGGCGATGCGACCCGGCCGGTCAAGTCACACGCAGGTTGCAGGCTTCCCAATGCCTGCACACAATTGAATTCCTGGCATTCTCGCTAATGTTTGAGATTGAAGAGCAACAGTTTCCACTTCGTAGCGGCGCACATCACCCCAAACCCATTGAAAAGCAGAGTGGGGGTCACCAATGTTTGGTATACATCTGCTCCAAACAGGAAAATATGCAAAGATTTGATTCGCAGAAAATCCGGCAATTGTTTCAATCAGCACGAGTTTTTTTTTTTTTTTTTCTTTCTTTCTCTCTTGCTGGAGCAGAAATACTAGAAGTTTCATTCTAGTCCGCTTCATAGCTGTGCTATTTCTACGACGTTACTCAATATAGAGCTGTTTATTTTCAGAACGCGTCCTCTGGTGAATCTCCAATGTAATCAACTTGTCACGGTGATCTACGTGATGTTTTCACTGACTCCTGATTCATATCTTAATGACAACCCCGCGAAACAATGGATCACATGTAATAATTCTTTAACAAGCCAAAACAATGACAATAGAGTGTGTTGATTACAACGCCACAGTTTATAAATAGGAACCGTGCGTTTGTTCAACATGGTCCATCCGATGTCTGGAATACCACGTCTATAAATACATAACAGTGTCATCTATTCAAGGAAAAGATGGACTGTCATCTATTCACAGAGAAAAACCATCACGCACTGACCCGTGTTTACCCTCCAGCCATCACCACGACACTCGAATGTCACATAGGCACCATCGCTGTCCAAAAGAGGGGGGTCACGACTGCAACCCTCACAGGGTAAGTGGTGGATGATGTTAAATACTGTTTATATTAAGCCACATAAATGATAGGTTGGAGATTTTCTAAAAAGAAATATTTAAAAAATATATATTTTCTTGCACTAACTGTTGTCTCCTTTATGATAAATTGTCTGGATCGGGAAACTTAATGCAGATAATCCCTTTACTAACAAACGGGTTTTTTATAATGAGATATAACCCAACAGACCCGTTTGAGCCAACAAACGCAGTCAGCCAGCATTTACCAGCACTGGGCTGCTGTTCATTTCTGCCATGGATGTGGCGGAACTGGTCAGCTTATACTGTAAAGGGAAATGCGATAAAATGTTTCCGTTCTCTTGATTATGAGCTGCAAATTGCTTTGTCGGGATTTAAATGGCAGGTCTTTTCCCATCGTGCACTGATGGAGGCTATTTTTAAACCCCTTTCCTTTCGCCCCCTAAAAACTTCCGCAGGGTTGGCAACAAGAAGCTATTAGGATAACTCTTCTCCTGTTAACATGCCAATTAATCAAAGATGAAACCATATTCCCACAGGGATCATTAAGGGCCTGCACCTGTTCCACTGTATAATAAAGCAGTACAACTTCTTGGTCAGACTTTGGCTGACCTCTGAGGATGGTGTGAGACATATAATCACTGCAGGCCTGTTGCACATCAGCCCACTATCAGTAATAGAAATATAACCTCATTCGGATATGAATGCCAAACACTGAGCTTATTTCAAAACCAAAACAATTCCAAAACGCTTTCTTACTGATACTATCTGGATTTTCCTCAATTTCTAAACGGTGCAGCCATATTACGATACAAATTGCATGAGAGGTAATATACACACATTCTTCAATTATATTAAGTGACAGCTCAGTAAATTATTGGCTGTTATTGAAATAGCTCTGCATCAAATGTTTATTCAATTGTCATATTATTATTTTATTGTCATATAAATTATATGGCTTGTGAAGTAAGTCTCTCTCTATTGGCTATAAGGTACACATGCAAAACAGGAAGTTGGCCTCAGGCATGACCCCTTGCCCCGCCTCTCTGTACATGCCAAACCCAGTCCCAGGTCAGATCCCAATTTCAGCCACATTTCTTTCAAGCAATTACATACCTCTTGGCAAGGCCTCACAATTAAACAAATGATGATATTTTGATATCCATAATTATACGCATTCGCATAAGGTACCCTTTCAAGTTAAATATGCTTTTTATTACACGCTTATCATCTGTGATGAGATTATGCACAGTGTGGGTTTGGACTGAGTTAGGGTACATTTAATCAAATAAGAGGAACAGTAATGGAAGCATGCTGGACCCAGGACGACACTGCATAGGCTGCTCCCTTTGAGCCCAGCTTGTGTTTAGCAAATTTCAGACAATGAGAGCGTTATGAGGGGAACTCTGAGGAAGAGCCTTTAACCCCTGCCCACCAACAGGTCAAGCACATGGCATATGACACATCTTTCTACATCACTGATGAGGCGCACCACACATATTTGTGGCCTGAGGAGGTTGTTTAAATGTACATATTTCTGACAAAACTAGTTATAGTTGATGGTATGGTTCTGATCATGGTGTGAACTGGTGACCCTGAAGAACTTCTCAAGGCCAGCTGTATGCATGGCACTGCAACCAGGCAAGAATCCACGTGCAGTTATGACACTGAATACCATCATCATTGAAAGCAGCCACAGTGAGAACATAATTTTTTACAGAAGTCACCCAAAAGAGTAATCGTTAGTTCCCCCTTGAAACGGACTCACGCAGTATGAAGTGTTACGTGTGGGTCGTTGCTGCCCCCTTGTGGCATAAGAAAGGCCATCATTTTGCAACGTGACTCTCCTCTCCCTGTTGCCTGAATCCGCCGAAATGATAACATTCTTACTAGCAGGAACACAATCAAAAAGAATAAGACATAACAAGTTGAACTCGAATCAGTAAACATTTTATGCGACCAGCACTAGAATGTATCATTTCTCAAAGAACCAAACGAAAACGTGTAGGCTTAATTAAAATAAGTGAACCTTAAATATGCCAGCAACAGAAACAGATGTCTCACAATTACCGAGACCACTCATTTCTATCAAGGTCAGAAACAATAGTAGCACATAGCACCTTTTTATTATGGAGTAAGTGAGTGGCTTTGAAACAATTGCATTTCCAAAAAACATACAATCACAAACTATAGCTCATAACTTACCTCATAACTTGTTACCTCTAGTTTGCGATAATAACCCATAAAGGTACATCCTAATCAATCCCAATGGTGTAGGCTACTTACTTAGTGAGACTAAACTAATGTTGGTTGTCAAATAATAAAAGGCTCACAGCAAAAGTCCAGTTTCAGGGTCCTGTTTTAGTGAATGCTGCCTCACTATCACTCTTATTGGGACACTTGAATTAAACAATGTCAATCTTAATGTTATCATTAAAACCTGTGCTACATGACAAGTCAAAATGTATGCTATGAAAAAGGCCAAATGTTAAACTTGATTTTTACATTTTGAAAGGAAAATATTTTTTGCGTGGGAGTATATTAAATTTGACTTATTGTAGTCCGAAAAATTAAATGAACAAACAACTGCTTATTTCCCCATCACGATGTTATTCCTGGCATGTTGCTGTGAACCCACTGGATTGTATAAAACGCATTGTCACACGATGCTGAAAATAATGTTTCTTATATATCACTTACTGCAGCTTTAGTAGTTTCTGGTGGGGGTGGTTGACTCAGGAATTCAGTAATTCTAAAATCCTGGATACACCCCTGATGGGTATAAGAACAAATTACATTTTAAAGAGCCTTTCCGCCCGTAAGCCGACTTAAGCAAGTCCTTAAAATGGACCAAGACACTCAACGGCCAACTCCTCTGCTGTGTATTAAGGGCAGCTATGACCAGCTATAAGACGACACTTGATTTGACCATATCAAAAAAAAAAAGGACCATCGTGTATAAAAGGTTAATAAGCACTTTTCAAACTACAAACATTTTCCATGACAACAAATAGTATCATTTCTGCATCTGCATCGTATTTTGAGCTGAACAGTTTCTCATTTGATCACCAGAGGGCAGCACAGCTCATCATTTTCCATGCCAAACGACTGTACACCCCTTTAGAGGGTTGTACTTGTTCACAAAGATAAGAAACTGGGTCATTACCAAATGGCTTAATTTGGTGGTTAATGACTGAATAACGGATCGATAACGGCTGAAGAGACGCGTGTTGTCGCCTCATGTATGTCTATAAGCCCAGTGCCATCTGGACGCTGCGCTTGCCTGATGAATTCACTCCGGGTTTTCTTGAAGAGCAGGCTGAAAAATCTTGTGTTTCCGGGTGAAATCACTGCTCAGAAGTTTTGTGCCCGGTGGTATGTGGTTGTTGGAAGGGAGCCGGCTGCCCTCCATGCCTCAACCGGAGAACTGCACCAATCAGCTTCAGACAGACAGATGAGATCCAGAAGAAAGGAGATGGGACTTTCACAATAAAAGCATCATTGGATCACTTTGGAAAAGCAGGCATTGTTTCAGTCAACTAATAAATCCCACACTAAATGTACTTAGCATTTACATTCATGTGTAGCCCCGTGTGCTGTTTGTTGTTTTCTAAAATATTGTACAGTTTTTTTCATTTTTATTCATTTGAACAAACGGAGAAATAGAGTGACAGGCTGTACTGTAGTTATAATGTGGAGACAAATTGATTCACAGCTGTAAACCCTGAATTCTGCTTGGCTCTGTAGTTGGTCTGAGAGGTCCTAGGATTCATAAGGATGTAACGGTTCCCACGGCTGCTGTGGCTGTCTGTCCAGACCAGGTTACAAACACATGGTCCTGAAGATAATTAATGGTAGCACCCCCATCTTGCACACCTGTTTTTCCCTAACACAAAATATGTATCTGCATAATGAAATAGTCAATAAAACAAATCTTTGTATGGGCAAGATTTCTGATTGTGTTATTTACCCGAGCAATGGAATACAACACAATCTCTACCCACTAGAAATACTAGTAGTTAGAGTAGGTAGTTATACTATATGGATAAGAGCTATTTTTTGAAAAAGCAGAAGTGTAAATGCCAAAAAAACTGTTGTATAGTGTTGTTTGTAGAATGTTTTACTCCCTGGATGGCTATTTTAAGATAAAATAGTGTTCTGTTGAGTGTAGCCTTCCCTGCAGTTAAGTTATTCATGTGTAGTGTATTCCTGAGATCGGATCATGACTTAGCTGTGTAATATCTTTTTTTATTATTATTTTTTTATTTTTTTTATTTTCATGTCTCTGAAAGCAATCTAAAGTGCGCACTTCAAATATTATCTACACACAGAGTCAATGTGCATGAAACAAAACATGTCAAATATGTAATCTGATTATATTATCATTTCAAATCTTTATGCTCTAGTTCCCATAGGCCTACTGTTTATACAAGGAAAACAACAAAGGCGATTCAAGATCAGGGTGGATTGAGTCTTTAATCGAAACGTCTCGCCTCTGTTGCAGCCGGTCATCACAGAGGGTTTTTTATTTTGAACATGTTGAGCGGAGGTCCTGCTTCTCTGTTCCTCTCTCAGACTTGACAGCGGTGGCGGAGGGAGAGCAGGCGGAGGAAAAGCAGCGGCAGTGGTTCACCTTCTGAAACAAACAGGAAGCAGGACCGAGCTCCTGTCCACCTGCGAGATCCGTGTCCTGCGTAGGGAGACAGCCGGGCGGCGGGGGTCGTGTGTCACAGACTTTTTTTTTTTTTCCCCCATGTGAAACTACTCTGTCGTGAAGACACCACGGCAGCGTTAAGTTTCAGCTGTTTGTTGGTCCGATACATTCTTCAACGACCTCGCACCACACAGTGACTAAAGGTAAGTCCTCACTTGTTCTTTCTTGTTGTGTGATTGATATAAGCTCCGTGGCCCACTTTCAACTTGCCGAGCGAGGACGTCACGTCAAACTCCGTTCATCAGTCTGCCACAATTGATTGTCGATTTGCTTAATCATAACCCTGCCCCGGAGAAAATACCTCGAGAACTTCTTCAAATTTATAGCAGCCACATTTTAATTCGACATTTAACCGTTTATATTTAAATAAAATGAATCTGGTGTGAATGTATTTTCGGGTATTGCCATAAAGCAACGTTCACTAAAATAGATGGTGACGGGCGGTGTTTAACTTGTAAATGTCACATATCAAGTGTTGTTCCCGGCTAGAAGTATATGCCGAACATACCAGGAGACCCCGAGGACTGGTTAAGGATTCAACATTGGTTTGTGGAGGTTTGCCTTCAGCCGCTAACCAAGACAGCAACAAAGTTAATACATTTCTAAAGTGAGTTTGTTCTGTTCTCCCTCCATACGAGAACAGAATGAAGCATTCCGGAGTGATTACCCCTCTGGGGAGGTGAATCTGATAAGTGCTCTTATTGTAACTGTTCTGGGTTTTGCCAAAAGAGTTTGTGTTAAATTCTCTTATTTGACTCCAATGACAGACGCAGGTCTAGGTACTGTAGTTAGCTTCGTCACAGGTCCTAATCTCTCTTATTGGACTTTAGTGTTGAAGTTGATGTGAGTTCATATGATGAGTCCTCCACCTGGGTCATGTGAATGAATCCTATCTACATTTAGGTAGTCATCATTGTCTCTTTTTTTTTTGTAGTGGGATCACCAATTTCAGCTATTGCTTTTCTCATTCTGATAGGGATCCTCTTGATCTTCATCAGTGATCCCTGGGCCCAGGTTCCCATTTAAGAAATCTATAAAACCACAAGTACTCTTAGAAATAGTATAACACACTGCACTGCGTCACTGATGACAGCTGGGTCTGTTTTTGCTGAAAGAGGATGTGAAACTTTTAATGCAATTCATTTAGTCAGCTTTTCTGCCCTATCCATAAAAAACGTGGTTTAGTCAGAGACGGAGGTCAGCAGGGGCTAAATATCTTTGGTCGAGTTGAGCTGCTAGGTTAAGTTATACAATCCTTCTGATGCTTTGGAACTCGTGCTTATTTGTGAAGACCTTCAACAGTTGTGGATTAGTTTTACTGAGTTTAAAATATAAAACGCTGAAGAAACATTTGGAAACAGCAATAATACACGTCAGGAGTCTGTTTTAAAGTATTCGACTAACAGTTGACTGACTTGATGGTTGCTACTTAACAAGAATTGTCATCATTTTGAATTCTTGTTTCGGCATGTCTTGAATCACAGCCCTCCTCTTTCTCAGGAAAAGGAGATCGATGCCAACTGTTTTCTACGTTTCCTACCTGTCATACATGTGGAGACCGTGGCTGCATTTGGGTGCGCTTAGATCTTTGTGTCTGTCCTTACATATCCCCAGGCTCAGTATTCCTAAAAGCCCTTGTGTTCTTCATTCATGATAAGGCAGAAATGTTTTGTGAATCAGTCTCGTTTAAGCTCAGACTGCATCAGTAGGTCTGAGGCTGTAATGTCGGGTAACACAAGGAAAAAGTAACAAAAGCAGCTGACGTGTGCGTGCCCTCGTGTGTACTTAGAGCTGTGTTCAGCATTTAGCTTGAGGATATTTCTGTTGTATAATGTGATAGATTTTTCATCCGGTAGATATTTTACTCTACTATTTCTGCAAAAGCTGCTGTCCATTTCATATTTTTGGCTGTATTAGAACATTGCTGGAAGTGGTGCAAATCAATGAGCTGCACTGCTTTATGGCAATATTGGATTTCATATTACAGGACTTAGTTTTCTAAATTAACCAAAAAAGCTAAAAACACTGTCTGGTTTTTGGGCTGTTTCATTTCCAAAAAAATTACTTTATCACAATATATTGATATTCATATACATTTTACAGCAGCATGGCAGATGACTTTATACATATCCACCACCCTGGCCCAGCCTGAGACCAACATGTTCTACAGGGGCACTGGGCCAGCAATTTAAACTGGTATTTTATGTAATGCCCAGTCTGAGATTTCCTGTTCAGTTGTACATAGATGTAAAACACACACACAAACACACATATCTGTAAGGATATTCTGACTGTTGTTGTTTAGTTATAATTGATAGAGCTATCATCTTTCTGACGGTGATGCAGCCGTTTAAAGGTATTTTCCCAGCATTCACACACATTCCCACCTGTGCCATCCCACACAGTTGATTACTCAAACTTTGACTGATGACTTGCAGAGAGAGAATCTCACAACTTGTTACAAAAGAGGAGGATTTCCCAAGACAATTAGCCAATACTTGCTGTTAGTTTGGCACAGACAGCAGTACCACTTTCCATTTGGTGCGTTTGAGTTTGTTATTTTGATCAGGCAAAGGTCCTGGCTGCTCTTTGACGGGCGGGGTCTGCCGTCAGGCCCTCTCTGAGGTAAAGTTGTCTGATAAGACTTACTAACTGACGTCATTACACAGACATCAGCCAACAATGCAGCTATTTACTCCAAGCCAGATTTAGTCCCAAAGCAGGCCTCTCCGAGAAGCTGGGCACAAATGAAAGCAGAATTCTAAATAAGTGTGTCAGAAAAAAAAAGTTTTGGAACTGTGGTGACGTCTATTTCCTTCATCAATGGCCTTTCAGAGTTGAACACTAAAGTGAGGTCATTCTAGTGAAAGGTTTCTGATTTGTGTTGGGGTTTAGGATTGAGCTACCTGAATGTAAGCGGGTATTTGGGGCTGACTTACTTTATATGCAGCAGTGTGCTCGTTGTCAGTGATCAGAACAGTGATACATATTATTGGTGGTACATGGTTCACTGTGCTCAAAGACTCCTCATCTGTGACCATAAAACTCATCAGAACAACAGGCATCTCTCTGCAAGGTGAAACTAAACATACTGCACAGTCTGCAAGTATTTGGACAGTGATCTGTTTTTCATTGTTTTGGCCATAGTCCACCATGTTGGATTTCAAATGATACAAAGCCATTGAGGTGTAAATGCTGACTTTCAACTCTAAGGGTACCGGGTGAACAGTGTGGGAAAGTTTTAAGTCAACACTTCAATGTGTTTGTCATTGTTGTAATTTCAACTCCAATGTGCTTGAGTCCGCTGTTTTGATACTAAATGATCGCACTGTATACCTATGTATATTACAATAGTATTGGTAAGATAGAATAGCCAGGGTTTAAATTCCCCGGGGGGGAAAAAAGTGGATTTCAAATGTTTAATACGAAGAATGATTATTAGTAGTGTGTTTGTGTACCGTGTCAGACAGGTGCTGTGTGAATTGACCTAATGGTCCTTGACCAGCAGATTTTCTTTCCTGACAGTATGTTCCCTGCCATTGAGTTTCTGTCTCACTGATTGCCTGCTGTGTTTGAATAGAGCTAAATGTTGCTGGAGTTCTGAAAGGCAGCATTATTTAACTGCATAGAGAGTGAGCTGTGGAGTAGCATTAGAGAAAAGGTTTTTTTTGTTGTTGTTTCCAATGTATTTGTTATAACAACACTTTAATATGAAATGCCTACAGACCCGCTTTTGCAACCTGATAGTATGTTCTAGTTTGTGTGTGTGTGTGTGTTGCAATTCTTGTCACTTATTAGTGAAATTTTCTTTTTCTCCCTCTCAGCCCCTGCATCTGTCTCCCTCTCACTCTCTCACACTCATTCACACTTCCTGCTGCTACAGTTTTAATGTAATTAACCCTCATTACAGTGAAAGCCTTGCGTAACATCCTCTGAGTGCATGGTATGAAAGGGAGTTGGAAAACGTGTGTTTTTTATTTTGTGTGAATGTGTACAAGCTGGCTTTCACAATTTCACAAGTGTTTTTTTTAAGCCTCACAATCTCTCTCTGCCACCAGCACTGAAAAAGGAAATGCAGCCACTCTAACTGCACCCTATAGCTTATTATAACACTATACATAGAAATGGAAAACGCCATAGCAAGAAATGTGACTGACTGTTAGATGAGAACGGCCTGCTGGAATTCTTCACTTTACTGCACAGCAGGCCAAGACCTGCCAAGGAATGCGGGGAAGACAGCAGGAGAGAGATAGAGGGAGACGTAATGAGCAGAGAGAGAAATGCCAGAGAAGGTAGGGTGAAATATACGAGCGATAAACCTTAAATGAGATGTGTGAAGTGAACACAGTAACAAATAGCGTAATGGCTACCTTTGCTCTGTAATTAATTTGCAGAGAGAGTGGTACTGCAAATAACATGACATTGATTACAAATGTACCATTAAAATCAAACCCAAAAGAGAAACTATAAACAGGATTGTTGAGAAAACAATAGCGTACATTTGGTGTCTTCGTGCATTAAAGGATGCTAAGCTGTCAATTCCCAACTTGTCCATTCTATCGACCGAGGTATCAGAGAAGCGTGTTATACAAGGTGCAATGTCCAGTAAAAACAATAGACTCTCTTCCAGGAAGGATAAGAAACAAGTCATTTGATTATATGTAGTCTAGTTAATTATACACAAAGAACCACTGACAGTGACTGAAATGATGTGTGCATTTTCCTCAACTTCCTGTATAAACAAATATGATGATCATGGGATAGTCTAGATGACATTTGATCTGGGATCAGTGTTCTTACATATTCCTTGTTCACACACAACATGGTTCTCATCCCTCTGCTGTCTTTGCATTGCATATCTGAGAGGGTTGATACACAGAATTTACAGGCTGTATATTCTTGTAGTCTACTTTTCCTGCACATCTAATGTTGGGAACATTGATATTGTATTCTAGTTGTTCTTATCATATTTCATATCCCGATGTGTGATACTGATTCTGATATTGGTTTTGTCATATGAGAATTGATACTGTCTGGGATTTTGGTAACAAAGGTAAATGTTGTCTGTCTTGTCCTATTGATTATTTATATAGAAGGAAAAAGGTGCGATTCAGCTAAATCAGATGTAGACAATGTCAGAATGTGAGACATGTGATAATGTCAGGTGTCAAAGTTTGCAGAAAATGCAAAGATGTGGGAAGTGTGATAAGGGCAGAAAGTCAGTTAATATATTTAAATGTGTATGGGGCTATGACAGATTTGTGTCTTTGGTTACAGTTTTGTGAGAAGCAAAGATACAGTGGTTCACTTTTTCCACACAGGTAAGCATGTGAAAGTTCCCTGTTAAATCCCTCTGACTGGTTCGGGCTGAACCTTTAGTTTCAGCTACAGAAAGTAAAAGCACGTAAATCAGCGAAGGCCAACAAATATTTATGCATACCAACATATGTTTGTCATTTGAAGTCAATTTAAAACAAAATCAGGGTTTGATTGATGTGTCATTTTTGAATTAGAATTATTGCAAAACCATTTTGGAACAGGTGGAACTACTTCAGGTGACATTTGAAATTTACGTCACAACTAAATTGTTGCTGTCTGATGAGCAGGAGACTTTGACTTTGACAACCAGGCACCTGCAGTACGACACCTGTTGTTGCAGTGGCTATTAGTATCTTCACAGATACGGCAGCTGGATGTGGTAACCATAGCAGCCCTAGATGCACAGACAGTGTCAGTTTACGCTGTCACCCCAGGGGGCTCCAGCCTCCTCTCTGTAACCTGAGAGGGCAAAACCTCAGCTTCACATCTCTATAACCACGCTTCCTTACAGCACAGGTTCCAACTGCTTTTGACACACACACACACACACACACACAGTCTCACACACGTGTTGAGCCTGGTGATATCTTAATATTCATATGGCCTTATGGTTACATGTGGATGCATTCACATGCTGTGCTCATCCCAGCATTCCTGCACCCACGTATCCACAAATAACTGACAACTGGTTCCACTTGAATGCATATGAACATGTCGATTCAAGTCTGTGTTTAGAGACTGCACAAGATAACTGAGGTGGGATGAGGAATAATAGTTAATGATTTTGTCTCACACAAGGTATGGAAACCTTTAAGTTAACAAAGAGCTGAAGATGGGAGCTGCACAATTTTTTTTCTGCCATGTCAGTGCTGAGAAAATGGAGGATCACATTTGGCTCGAGCTGAAGTTGAAAACAGGTGTTGTGCAACTTTATGCTGCCCTCATGATGTCACTGCATCGTCTGGACAGTGTTGAGAGTTTATCTCACTCTCAACCGCTCTGTCCTTTCCTCCTGTAAAACTATATGACCTACGACGGAGCTCAGACAGCTAGTGTTTCTGTCTGTATTGTAATTATGATGTGACAGCTTTGACATGGTTTATGTGTTTGTCTTGTGAGAGATCACCAGTGCTATACCCCAGACTGAGACAGACCTTTGCTCAGTCAGACAGCCGGAAGGTAACTGATTTACAGACAGCATCTGAGGGGAACTTTTGAGAATACACACACAGACACTCCACCCACCTCATGGCAGCCTCACAATAGCACCTATAAATAGAGATTGAAGCAAGAAGCTAAATAAAGGGAGACAGGAGAAAGAAGTAGGTAAAAGCCATCTGGAGACACTTAGAGGTGCATTGATTGAATGACTTCTTATAAAATATGTCTAACTTTACTTTGATGGCCGCCTGTGTGTGTTTCTCTGGGATAGAGGGTTATAAACGTCCCACTGTGCTAATGAGTGGGTGTGTATTGTTTTTTAGAAATGGACAGTGCTCTTTTGTTTACGGTGAAGCAGTGATGACGCATGGTCAAATGTAATGGCCCTTCAGACCACACTTGGCTTGGGGAGTGTGTGAAATGTGTGCACTGGTGCATTCCTCTCACATTCCTTTTGCATGTTTTGAGCTCATTACTTAAATTGTCTTTACGTGATGATTTCCAGAGACTTAAAACTTACTTCAGATCCATCATAGGGAGCTATGATTCTCCTTTTTTTTTCGCAGTTTGTTGACATCTGGCACTATATTGATAAGCTCGACAAAAGTACTAGTAAGTGGATTACATCTTACATTTGCTTATGCTTTGGTCATTGGTAGGAACAGTAAGAAGACAACAGTGCTTTTCAAGGTCCTTCAGGAGACTTTGTTTATTTTGCAACCCTCAGAGCCAGAAAAAACAACTGCAACTGCTTACAACAGGGGCTCTCACCTGACCTTCATGGCCGGCAGGTTGTAAGAAAATGAAGGACATTTATGAGAATGGTAAGCATGCTCCCCAGTGACTAACCCACATGACCAATTCAGTAAGAAATCAAGAGAATATTGGCAGCCATGGTGAGTGCCCCAAGGTGAGGGACAGTGAGAGACTTGGCTGCTGATGAAGCCCACTCTCGTTTCGCATTTGCATTTTTGCATTCTTCACATTCCTGTACCAGAGGATGGGTGGAGGAAAGGAAGGGTGTGTGTTTGTGTGGGGAGTGAGAAAGACATATCGTAGTTAGATTCTCACTGTGTTGTTTGTACAATGATAAGAGTAGCCGTTTTATACTGGCCAATAAGCTGCCAATTGGCCGTCCTTTTTGCAGCTAGGTCCGCGGATTTAGACAGAAGGCGGTAAATTGGGGGTCTGTTTTGGTCCGCCAATTTGACGCCTCAGAGGGTACACTTATTTCCACCTCCATTGCTATGTAAATCCGAGAAGTCGATGTGCCGGCAATTGCGTGAGATGGGCGGAGGTGTCGATGACCTGCACTGCTGTGCAACCCACAGCTGGGGAGTTTTAAAACCAGGAAACAGATGATCACAGCAGTCAGTCCATCACTTCATCCACGGACGTCAAGATAAGCAACTGGAAAGCCTCTAGGATCCGGGAGATGCTAGCGTCTCCTTGGTCTCTGTAGCTGTCTCTTCGTTGTCCGCTTGTTGTTGTAGTGGCAAGCTACAAACGCTTGTTACTTTCAAATTAAAAGCCCCCCCCTAAGAACCCAGTTCTAAACTCCAATGGGGTGCAATGTAAAGCTCTTATTTTGAAGACAAATTTGACCTGCTTCTCTTCACGCCCAACTTCGTGCTTCACGTCACATCAAATGTTTACACCTACCTCAGTGGCGGCCAAGTGGCGGCTTTTTGGAAAAGAAGGAATATTAGACCTGATAGACTCTATCTAAAAGGGGCTAAACAGAGCCATGACCTTTTTCACATTAATTATAGCTTGTAAATTTTAATCATTTAAAGTAATTTATATAAACATTTTTTTTTATTTTCTCATTTAGCTATTGTTTTTTATCTAGCCTTTATTTAACCCTGTTAGTAGCATTGAGATCTTTTACAAGAGAGGCCTGGCCAAGAACTGCAGCATCACAGTTACAAATGAACACAAAAAGTACATTCAAATAATCAGATAAAACATTTGCACACAGGCAGCCTAGACTCATTTGACTTCACCATAGTTTTAAAGCTGTTCAGAGGTTCAATATTCTGAAGCTTAAGTTCAGTCTGCTGGTTGTTCCGTGCAGTGGGTGGTGAAAACCTAAAAGCTTTCTCTCATAATTCAGGCTGGACAAATCGCAAAACGTCAAGAGAGTGAAGACTGTAAGTTACTTATTATTTTTACCATTTTGTTTTTCTCTTTTCTTTTTAAAATGTACACCAATTTGAGCTGCATTTTGTGAAATACAGTGAATATAAATTATTATTATTCATAATTGAACAACTGAATTCCAGTGCACAAAAAGTCACTTTTAAAAGCAGCATCTGCATTAGTTTCAGCTCTCCTGTTCTTACCCGCACAGTGAAGGTGCGACCACCGACCCGATCTCTGGCCTCCAGGACCACAGGGTTCAGTCCACTGGCTTTCAACAGCTTTGCTGCACTCAAACCTGCAAATGAAAGGAGAAATAGAGGGGTGAGGAAGGACACGTATAATACACTTTCTGAGCTAAACAACGGCAAGATTGCACTTGTATACTGCTTGTGCATGATTGTCATATGCTGGCATTGTTTGTTTTGAATGAAAAATATATATGTGACTTTGGGTGAGGTGCTATTCCTTTCTTTAGTTTTAATTTGTAGTGTGCTCACACTAAAGCCACACAAACTTGACAGAATGGCTTAGTGCCACATCCTTTTTGAAAGAAGCATTTCAACATGTGAGGCTTACCCTCAGAGTTACCTTCTTGCTCAGGTAACTTCTCAAAAAACAGATAGATGAAGGGGATTATTAGTAATGTGATCATGGAGATTTTTTTGTGTATAGAAATCAATCTTTTTTCTCCTCTACGAGTCAGCACACTATTGTACAATTTCTAGCAATGTCTGTTTGAATTGTTTTTGTTTTTTATGCTGTGTATGTTTATGAATAGATTCTTTATGTATGCGAGTCATTTGCCTTTTGGATGACTTGGCTGTAGGAACTATGAGAGAACAGGGGGTTACAATTCCACATTAAATCTGGAGCCAGCTGACCTGTTGATCATGTGAGGGAGAACAGGGCAGAGCAAAGAGAAAGGTAGGACTTTCATATATACTGACTTATTGACTGACACATTGACCAACCATAAATTCTGGCACATAGGCAAAGGCAAAAGCTTTTACACACTGACCTCAGGCAAGCTCTGTCATAACTCTAATTCAATAAGACATAACATAAATGCATTTAGGCATGAACACACATATGCAGGAGGATTAGTGTGAGCATATGCCCCAGCAGCACTGGACTATGTCAGTGTAGCAGATGTTTAAAAGCCTGCTGTAGAGCACAGAAATCAGCCATAGACAAGGTGATTTATTTATGAGAGAGATTAATGCATACTTACAAAATACCACCAAAAGTATGTGAAAATCATACCCATATTTCATTGTTGAACATCTCATTCCAAAGGCATGGGTGTTAATATGACGCAACAACAGCCTTCACTCTTCAGTGAAACGTTTCCACAGCATTAAGGATCCTGACTTCAACCATTTGAGTCCAAACACAGTTGCCAAGTGGGAAAAACTGTTCGGTTCAGAAGTGTTTATTTTCCATTTCAATCTGTTTTTTAAAATACTGTCTTCAATGCAACTTCACCTGTGCCATGCTACTTTTAAGCTCTGTGATTGGAAATTAACCTTGGGAGTCATAACCTGCTTGTTGCTTGTGTTTTTATGTACACAGCTTTTGTTTAAATTAGAGATTAGAGTTTCATGCTGATCTAAGCAGTAGAAGTGCTCCAATTGTGAGTCACCTAAAACTGTCTCAAACAAGTTAAACCAGGGGCCCCTGATATATCCCCTTCCATTTTGCAACTCTTTGTATCCCAGAGGTATTAGATCAGGGCTCTGTGCAGGTCAGTCAAGTTTTTCTACACCACACTAAGAAGAACCTTGTAATATTTAGTTGGTGGTTTTAGAAAGCACACTATTGTCTAAGATGTCATTGTACAGGTACAACATTTTTATTATTCATCATTTTACAACACAGGGTTGTGCAATTAACGTAGTAGATTGTACCAGTGATGTTCTGGATGGTTTTAATCACCCACTGTCCTGTCCTGGGCAATGCACAAACCAATGCTTTCTATTGCTTCATATTTGCTTTCTAAGTTCACACAAACTTGACACACCAGGGTGGAAATGTATTAAGGTTCTAAGTGATGTCAATTTCCAGGAACCTAAACCGTTCACCTGCTCCACCTCAGCACACAGATGTAGACAGGTGCCTGTGTTTTTGTGTCCTTTTGTAAAAATAAACAAATAGTTTTGTTTACAATGTGCAGCACGTCGTTCCCTGTGCAAAACCTTGAAATAATGTTGCTTTCCTTCGATATGATATGATATTTATGCTGTAGCTTAAACAGAACTTTTTACTGAAAGTAGGACCCTAGCCCAAACCATGAGTATACAAAAGTATATGTATGTCCATATAGTTTTGGCATGTGCCTGACCAAGTTTGATAAATGCAGAACACGACAGCAGGAGCTAGCTTAGAACAGACAGCAGAGAATTAAACAGCTCAGCGCTGAACTCTCAGCAGGTAGCAACATCTGTGCAAATAATTTCCTGGACTTCACCCTAAATTCCCTTCTAACCGCCCTCTAATTCCCTTCCCACTCTCTCCTTCCAAATCCTGGTTAAGGCTATGTTGAAACTAGCCCTGTTTATATTAGTTAAACCATAGTTTGTTCTGTATTACCCAACTTCAGCCTTTCGTCATTGTACAAACATACTCACTCTGCCAGGCTTTGGACCAGAGGGAGGCTCACAAATCTTCCCCTGTTAAATTGATGCTATTACCTTCGTTCAGCTCCAAAGGTCAGTGTCTGTCTTCGAGAAACAAAGAGCATCTGTGTGCATCTCTAGTTTATGCCTACAGCTATCACTGCAAAAAGTAGCATCCTGTTGGGATATTGCTTTGATCAGAAGGCTTGTTTGTCTTAAATGAGACATCATCTTTTATAATAACAAACCCTTGATTAAATTGGACCTCCAGATTAGTGAAAAGCTACCATAACTTCAAAGGATTCAGACTAAAAACTTTCCCCTGCTGTTTACTTCCATTCCCCCACCATGACATGAAGAAGCGAATAAGCTGAAATCAATCAAAAATCAACTTCAGCTGTGAGGAAAAACAAAGGGGCGGACTGAAATTTAGCTCATGCAGCAGGGACCAAAAGAAATAAAGAAAATGTGAGATTTTTGCTGTGGAAATATAAAAGTATGTACAGGTAAGAAAGAAACAATTTAAGGATACACTTTTTATATTTATCTTTTTTTCTTTCTTGCAGAGAGAAAGATTTAAAAACTGGAAAAACATCTGCAGTCTGAGAGTTGTTTCTTTTGTTGCTACACTCTGACACATCTGAAAGACAAACTGCATACCACACACTCACAACCAGTCACAACAACATTGTTGCCTGGTGCAATGGGTGTGTGTGTGCAATGTTTAAAACCTGGACAAAGATTAAAAGGGGCATTTGCCAGGTTGAGATACTGCACTGTGTAATCAGACAATTTATTGAAGTCTGTCTTAAAATAATAGTAAGCTGCCTATATGAAAAATGAAACGGTTTTTAATCACTGTCATCATTCCTCCTTCTCATACTGACTGTGAACAGACCCCCCTCTCAAGCAGTTTCAATGTAACAAGTGATGGGGAACAGAATACAAAAAAATGTCAGTTTGACTCTTCTTTGCATTACTATCCGTACACAGTGCAACACATGAAGGAGAAATACAAAGAGGGAAAGCCTCATATTAACTTAATCTTTGGAATATATTTTCACACAGAACAAGGATGCCGTCTTCTATTTTTAAGACTAATTTTTTAGGTGGCTTGTTTTGGCTTTATTGTACAGACACAGTGAAGAGGCAGAAACAATGTGTGGCTGGCTTGGTTAGTAGAATATCAGGGAGACAGAGGTTTGTATCCCGTTTGGAACATATTGTTTTGCTAACCCATTCTCAATCCATCCTATCAAATACAGGAGCATGGTCACTGACCTTACACTTCTATGTTTGATGCACTAGTCACCCCTCTGGCATCACTTCTGCAAGTGCCCTTCCATTGCAGTAGTATAAAGAGTGAGAAAGATCCATGATGGGGGATGGTTGGGGTGGCTGAATGGGTCATACACAGAGACTGGGCTTTATATCCAGTTTACATGGTTTGAGAGTACGTTTTTAAATTGTGCTGGGTAAATAAGTCAACATACGGAAACAATGTAACATTATGTAATTGATGTAATTACATCATTTGCATATATTACTATATGGTAGGAGACTGAAAGTAGTTATTCTAACCCAGGGCATGCTCTTTTCCTAAACCTGACCAAGTAGTTTTGGTGCCTAGACGTAACTAGGTTTTTCAAGTCCGTGAAGACATTGCATAGTCTGTATTATTTCTGACTTTACCACAGAGACTTTCATGTCCTAATATCATGCAAGAGCATTAAGTAGAGTGACATATCTTGAAGCTTAAGGTCACTGATTGGTTAGGTTTAAAAAAACAAGGTTTGGGTTAAAATAGTCTCTTTTACAACATTACGATGCTTTTTGCATCACTGCTGTTCCTCCTCATTTGATTGGCCATGACCCTGCCTGCATTTGTGCTGTGTCATGCGAGCACTGACTGTGCTGAAAGTAGGGGGGTGCATCTCAGGTCAGAGGGAGATGTCAGGCAGTAGGTCATAAGTTTTCCATTTGTCCATTTCAAGGTCTGAGCCTTCAGATGCGTAATTTAGAAAACAGAGAAAAGAGGCGGAGGAAAATAAATCCCACTATAGAGGTATGCCGGCTTTTATATCAGTAAAAACAACACCATGTTTTATAAAGATGTTGCATTTGTACTAGCCAGCTTAAATTAAAAAAAAAAAGCAAAACAACAAAAAAAGCTAATTATGCTATGAAGCTATGTTAGCTGCTAAGGATATTTATGAATCATCTGAATGTCAAGTCTGTTGGTTGACTGTTGCTGCTGGTCAGTGTCCCTCCTCCTACCTAGAGTGTTTGACACTGTGCTGAAATTCTCTGACCAATATGGACAAACAATGACCCATTTTGTTGGGCATGTGTAACTATTTAATTATAGTGCAGCCTCTTTTATTTTACTAATGCATAATCACAAGTAGGTAATACTGTGTTATGTTGAACCACTGGTGCCAGTAATAGTGTGCAGGCTGCAGCAGTTGCTTGTCCTTCTCTGTCTGCTGCAGCTACATGTTTTTGCGTGGACAGTAATAATCAGGCTAATCTACTCTATAACTGTCCAGATGCATTCAGGACATTTTTGCAGAAGCCTCCGACAGCTGCAGAAGAAGGGCCCTCTACTCTGACATCTACACCACTCTCTGAAGCATGTAAGTTCAGGAAATGATTTGTGGTCTCTGAAACACTGCCATGTCATTATCATTGTTACTGTTGTTGTCATTATTTTTATTGTTACTGAATGTCACAGTTAAGCCTTATTGTTTGAGTACAGCTGCAGGTCAGGCAACAGAGCAGCAGAAGCAGCAGAAGCCCCACAACATGCCCATGCACTCTAACCATTCAGCTACCAAGGCACACCATAAGTAATCTTTAAATAGTTTCAAGAAAGTGGTTTTAAAGATTACAACAAGCACAACACGTTTCAACTTACATACTGAATATTATTCTATGATGGACTTGAAAAAAAAAGTTAACCTATCCTTTAAATAACCTTAGGTTTTTCCATTCTACCCCCAGCAATGAAAACTTTGCCTGAAGCCATTACAAATGGAGGAAAAAGGTCAGCCAGTCTTTGATGGAACCCATGGAGAATCAAAAAGAGAGAGCACAGATTTCTCCTCCTCCTCTCCTCACTCTGAGACAGATTGCATATCATATTAGAGCATTTCTGCACCTAAAGACATGCCTCATATATATCAAACAAATGCCTTGGAGCACAGTCTTCCTGTCCTTTGAGGTGCAGCTGGTGTGAAGTGCATCTCCCTCCTTGGTGCATTTGCATTTAAGACAGAACTCAAGACTCAGCTTTAAAAAGGAGGTGCTGATTTGTGCAGATATTAGAAATAAAGATGTTATGAGGAGTTGAACTAACCTTGGTTGTGGACAGATTGAAGTGAAGTGCAGCAAAACAGAAAACGTGACGATCTTATGGCACTACACAGGAAGCAGAGTTATGGCTTTGTGCTCATTGAATAGAAGTTCACTGAGCTGCTAATAATGCACCTTTTGTTTTGTCTGTTTATATCATTTCATCGCTTTTTCATTTCCGTACAAGTTTGTTTGATGAATTTTTCAGCATTCATTTTACAAACCTTTCCGCAATTGATAGACACGTTGATAGCTATGTTTCTCTCGAGTTTCAGTCAACGTCCAAATTCCACACTGTTCCTGTAATGCTCCTTTACAGTTCGATGCGATACGCAAGGCTGCTGCTTATAAACTTTATCTGAAGCTAAAAACACACAAATGATCAGAAACTGAATATAGTGCAACATTATTTGGAGCTATAATCTAGGTTAACTTGTTCCTCTGATTCTCACTCTACTGCACTTTTATTTATCTCTCTGCTCCTGCCTCATCTCTTTTATTCTCAGTTATGTCTTTTTTATTTCTCCCTCTCTCCTGATTCCCCACCACTGCTCCACTCCTCTCCATCACAGCACCTTGGGGCTTGACCTAATTGTCTTGTCTCTGAGATGTTTGAAAGGAAAACTGTGTGTTTCTATTGTCCATAGTCTAGAATGCAAGTTTCAAAAACATTGTTATTTATTGTTGGATTTGACAGTCAGGAGGGAGTTTCGGGCACTTTAAGTACAAATCCCCAGTGCAGTGAAAGCCGTTATGCATATGTGCACATATGCACACACACACACACACACACGCACACACACACACACACACACACACACTTTGTGCACAATAGCTTATGACTGTCTTCCTCCCAAGACCACCGGTGAAGTCAGTGGTGACATTATAAATTCTACTTATTGGAAACTGACCATATGTAGATTTCAGGCCAGTTCAGGACACAGTAGGTGCACAAACGATAACTCTGCTGCTACAGTGGAAAACCCTTCTGTTGGTCTTAAGCAGCAGTGGTCAATATTTACTTCATACTTATGACAAACACTAATTGGCAATCAACTCTTAACAAGTCTCTTATGCTCATCAAATCTTAAATTAAATTTTGTAGTTGCGACTAAGCAGGCCATCAATAACATCAACAAATATAATGCAGTGAAAGTGCATTTGTGTGTGCAAGTTTGTGTCCACACCCCCGAGACATAAGGTTAAGGTGCATCTCTAAATCTCTTGAAACAGCCCATGTTGAGATAATCAACCTCCATTTCAACTGCACACACACACACACACACACACACACACACACACACACACACACACACACACACACACTTTGCTGCTTATAAATAAAGATTCAGGACGAGAGAAGAGGCTCCGAACGGGCTCAGGATCCGCCGGCAGCCAAATGTTGGTATACATTCAGAGTCTGGGAAGGTTTTTCTACTCTGGCGGCCAATTTTCGCAGCGAACAAACC
>OMLP01044744.1:5023-29204 GCA_900302685.1 Spondyliosoma cantharus
GTCCCTCGAAAAAAAAAAAAAAAAAAAAACACACAAAGAAAAACGTCTTACTTATCAGCTCCACCAGTCAGCTTGCGAATGTATGCGTGGAATGACATGTGCTTCACTGGTGGGTCGAGGTGATTTAGGTAGTCTTCGTCAAAAGGCTGAAAATAAAAATAAAAGAAGCGTGGTTTCAAGGTTTCACTAAGTAAAATCTGAATTCCTGTCAAGTTAAAGAGACAAAAAAAACAAGAATGATTCCTCTTACCTCTAACGGTACACAGTGCACACATTTTCCAAGGGCACTATGGCGACATCTGTAAAAAGAAAATGAAGAATAAAGACTCATCAGGTATCTGACATTTGTATTTAATCTGAATGTTTGCAGTCAGCCTGTTCCTTACAGCTGTGGGTCTTTGTTCCTGTAGATTTTGCCGTCTTGCTTGGCCAGATACTGATCAATCTCATCCTCCTGGACCTGGGGTGCTGAGTGGGACCGAGGGATCATGGAGGATGAAGAAGAAGAAGATGAAGAAGATGAGATGGATGGTAGTGATGAAGATGAGTGCGGGGTGGCCGTGTCCATCACCTCCCCAGAGGTGGAAGGAGATCCTGAAGGGAACAGATACAGCATGTCGCCATGCCTACGCAGGAGAAGGGACAAAACAAATGACACATTAAAAACACTGTAGTTTGTCAAGAAAAATGGAGATGTAAGTAACTTTTAGTGAGTTATCTTCATTGTAAAAATATCACATATCTGAAAACTTTAATATTTCACGCAATATTATACACTCTCAGCATTTATTTGCTGGATTGGGAGGCCTTTCATTTAAGAAGATCTTTGACCGAGTTGCTTGAAAAATGACCTAATGGTTTGCAATGCCTTTTCTTTCAATCGACTAATTGATCAATTGACTGATTGATGCAGCTCTACTTACTTGATCTTAAGCAGGCTCATTGTTTTGTTCTGGGAAAGGATCTCTCCGGTCTTGTTGCGGTTCAGGTAAACAGAAAACCCATTGGAATTGAACCCGAACTCTTTGGCTACCTGAGACAAGAATAATACAGAATGCTGATTAGAATGGATGTCAAGCTTTTGTCTTACCAACTAACATCAAAATACTGCAAACTATTAACACCATGAAACGCATCTGGGTCAAAATACATGAAGTGTTACATCAGCCTGAGCTAATCATGAGCACGATGTCGCTGAAGATTACTTTTCCTTGGAAACGACTTGAGGAAACTATTCAGATTGACATGTGCCAGTGAAAAAGGTGCACGAGTAAAGTGTAAAGCAGATTAGCACAGAGCCTCTTGGCACGAGAGAAACTCATCTTGTAGGAACACCTCTTAAGGTCATCACAGGGTGAGCCAAACTAAGCTATTAAGAGCACTCTGAGCTGCTCGTCCAACAGAGTATCCCATAGCACTTTTGTCATCACATCACATCCGGCAGACAATCAGCCTGATGCTGCTCATTTGCCTGAAGGGTACTTAATTCAACAACCATTAGAAGACTTTTAACAGAAGAATAAAAATGATTATCTTGGATAAAACACCTCTGTGTTCATCCCACGACATCTAAACCAGCAGACCATCGTACACCATCTAGCAGTGACATGGGTTTATTTATTCATCTTTGAGGTCAGTCGGACGCATTGAGGTTCACTGAGCATCAAATCATTAATTTTATAAAGCCACACAAAAGAGGAGACATCATTTCTGTATGCAGGGTGGAACTGTACACTGTCTGACTGCATGAGACAGAATATCACTTTGAGCTCCGTTTATTCTGCCTCAGCTACAGACATACAACCTGCAGGGCTCAGACAGTCTCTGCCCAGTCTGCCTCACAGTCGTGGTTTTCCAATCCAATCATCACTGGCTGCACATCGGCAGGGAATGAAAACTACTCCTCCGATTGATCTGCAGGCTACACCATCCTGCCTTAGCACTGATGCATACATTTTTAATGAGGTGCTGCTGCAACGCTCTGCTTCTGCAACTGGTCTGCTGGAATCCAGCTCTATTTCTATCCATTGATTCAAAAAGGAGTGTATGTATTTTTGAGCACTTTTATAAATAGAGTTAAGATGGAACAAAAACCAAAATAGGATTGATCTCACAAACATATCCAAAATCAGGAACAAAGGTCAATGTCTTTATTTTAAGTGCCAAACTACAACCTGGTAAGCAGCTGTGACAACAAGTGAGCAAAGCAATGCATGCATTACACAACCTTAACACAAATATCCCTAACACCACATGAGCAGAGCAGGGCTGATGTCCTCTGGTACTTTCCACACAGCTTCATACATAAATGAACAATGAGCAGGCACGAGCACAACCCGGGGACACACAAGGCTACTTTGTGACTGCAAAGGACACTTTGGCACATACATTGCCGTAGAGATTGTTTTACACACAGGGCCTGTGTAATGCTTGTAGTTGCACGTGTAGTTGCTTTGAAACTTTTTTTTTTTTTTACAACCGATTGCATAATTTGATAAGAAACTACATTATATATTATGAGCTGGAGCATCTAAATGAGGACGTAAGGTGCAACACTGCACACCAGTGAGTGTAAATACTTACCTTCTTTAAAAAAGCAGCAACGGTCTCCCTCTTGGTAGAAGGAATTTTCTTCATCCCATCTGGGGATTGTACCCTGATGATCTGCAAAAAAAAAAAAAACATACAATAACATGAACTGCATTCAGTGCTCTGAGTGAGTTACCAGTTAAAACAACTGGGACAGAATGCTCCATTGTTAGCTACTTGCAAACAAAAATAACTCCACACACCATCAACATGACTTCTAAACACCTGTCAGTCACAACAAGGGCGCTACTCCCCCCTTTTCTCCCCCTCTTTACAGTGGTGTCACTGTCAGGATATTGTGACAACGATGACAGTGCAGAAAAGTAATGTTAACGTTAGCTTAGGAGCTCCTGCTGATCAACAGAGAGCTTCTGTATTGCGGCATTAAGATGTTGAGCGTGAAGCACACAACGTTTACGAAAGCTGTCTCAGTGTGGGGGCTTTCTCTCAGTCAACATATCACTTTTGGTGAAAACAACATCTTGGCTTCCATTTCATGCACCGAGAATATTCCAGCTAATGTTTGGCTAACGCGCTGAGCATGCTAAACAATATTCCAGCCATTTTGAAGCCTAAATTTGTGCCGGTTATGTAGCCTTCCCGTTATCTAAAGATGACTTTTTATTCAGATGCTAGCCAAAGGGCTAAGATTAGCCGGTTAGCTAAACAGGCCCCAGTCACTCTTAGCGATCGAACGTTAGCTCACAAGCTAATTCTGCTGCCTCATCACTCCGGACTTCGGCTAACGAGCTAGCTAACGTTAGCCGGGTCGACTCCTCAGCGCCGTTAATACAAGCCGCCGTCATACTTACAATATTATCTGCCATGTTGCTCGGGCGAGTGCTCCCGATAGATATCACTGCGTTAGTACACAGACACAGTAAATACAAAATTCACGTAGCGACACTGTCTGTCAACGAAACTCCATCCCACAACTCAAACACCGGGTGTTGCAGACATTAGTGACCGACCGTTTCCCATCGGTCCCACACTGAAGCGACCACGGCCGAAACAAGCCGGTTTTTTTTTTTTAGTTCAAAACAATCGTTCCACTTTTCATGCAGTGATACATTTTGTACCATTAAAACGACAAAGAAGACGCAACGCAAAAATATAATAATATAAGTGATTTTGTAAAATATTAGTAATAAATGCAGGGCATCACCAAGGTTGAATTACCAACTGTGCCCCCAAAAGTCCCAGGTTCACTCAGTCAAACATTACTTTGCTAATTTAATTGTGTTTAACTTTATGATTTTGAATAAAAAAGTGTTTAATCAAATTATCTTAAAACAACTCAAACTATCTTTCTAATCTATAAGAATTCATCATGCTGTGTATTAACCATTTAATGCGTATTCAACTTTACCTTATAAACTTTAAAAGCTGAAGTGTAATTGTGGTTGTTTATATAGGTACAGGGGTGCCCAAACTTTTCTCATTGTAAGGCCAAAACTGTGTCCAAAGCAGACAATTGTTGTAATGTTTATATTGTATTGCATTGTTGAGAAGGAAAATGGTACGTTACAGAAGACCTGAGAAGATAGTAAGAAAAAAATCTGGTGATCGATTATCTAACTCTGATCTAAATCACCCATTGTGTTCAGAAAATGAAATAATCAGGGAATAATCAGGGATTCTACATGTTTAAAGAGCATTTTTACCCCACAAAAACTAAAACAGCATAAACAGCAATTCATATTATACATTTGTCTACTAGTATTATTTTTATTTTTATCATTATTATTATTTTTATTTATTTTTTTACTGGAAAAATCTCACAGGCCAAATCCAACATTATGATGGGTCAACTTTGGGCCAAACATGTGTTTTTCTGGTCTTAAAGACTGTATTAAGTGATTATTTCTTAAAACTAAAAACAGAATAAAATAACTATAAGAAGATATGCTTTTCCACAATGCAAATCATATTGTTCTTCTTGGAGATCATATCACACATCCCTACGTTTGATGAACTATTGTATGAATGCAGCTTTAATCAAACCCAGAATGTTGCTTATATGCATTCATGGATGTGTGGACTGTATATACACACTGCAGAATAAATACATCTCCATTTATGTTTTCCTCTTTTTATGTTTTATTTTTTTCCTCATCCTGTAGAGAGGTCAAAGCTCCATTACACATCTCTTCTGTCCCGCTCGTCCCTCGATACTACAGTGTGATCATTGCGAACGTAATCTGAAGAAGAATCACCAGCTCTTCCATCACCAGCTTTATGTCATCAGGGAAAAGTTACCTTTGTCGTGACCTTATTGATTATATCGGTGTTTTTACAAGATATGGCCGGGATTACAGAAATGGCATTATGTGCACAACAGGCCGGTACAGGTTTACTGTCTGAGCGTGAACAGAATGACGGACCGGTGATGATGAAGAGGACGATGGAGAGGAAGCTGAAAGGATGGAGGACACGGAGGAAAGAATCTACAGGATAACAACAAAAAGAGAGCTGAAATATTGAGCTTAAAAACACAAATATAAACACACAAATCGTGTGAGAAATAAACATGTAAACATAAAATACACATTTCCATATACATCGATATTATACAAGGGAGATGTACAAATAAGAAGAGATGTGAAACTAAAGATAATCAGCCAAGATGAGTTTGACAGTGTGGGCCAATGATGAATGATAAACACTACTGCACTGTCAAATCAGGAACTCAGGGGAAAAAAAATGTGGTTGCAGTTTAAGTTTGTAGAACAGAGGGAAAAGAGAGATATCTGATGACGCTTATTAACATTATCCCACTGAAAGTTTACGCTCAGCAATGGCTAGCTGTGTCCAGTCTACAGAACTCAGGTTTTTAATTTCTTTATTTTACATGGTCGGCGTCGATGGTCGAGCCTCTGAGATGGACGCGAGAGGTCGCCGAAGCACGTGGAGTGGGAACCCACCCGCTCCACGGGTTTGTCACTTGAACTCAATCTGAGGCTGCCTTGCTTGTGTAAGTTTCAGGTTTTTTTTTTCTTTGTCCGTGAGAAGAATAGAAAAAGAAGAGGAAAAGTAGGACAGCGAGAGAGGAGAGACAGTGACGCCGAGAGTAACAGTGCAGACCTAGCGAAGGTGTTAGTTATAAGATCCTAAACGTGAGCAGAAGTTGTGTGTGAAGTGCAGAGTCAGAAGAAGAGTCCAGCGAAAGAGGACAGAAAGTTTCTTTTTTTTTTTTTGTAGACCTTTTTTCTGTTTTTCCATTTTTTGTGTTCGTTACAGGTTGTAGTGGTAGTTTGTCTGGAAGAGTTCCATTTAAAGCTAGGTGACGGAGCCTGAGGCAGATGGTTTGAAGTGCATGGACGTGGCCTGTAATCCTCAGAGGACTGCAGGGAGATGTAGAAGGCTCAGATGATGCCGTACTGGGCCAGCTCATGCAGCTCCAGGTGATTGAAGGCCTCCCAGGGGCAAATGACGGTGATGTCTGCAACAGGAACACAAAGATGTGAGGTCATTCGGGTCGTTGCAGATGAGAACTGACATGAAGCGCACTTCAGTGAACTCACCTGTGCCTAAGCCCTCCATACCAGGGATATCGTCACCAAAGCTGCAAAGAGAGAGAGGAATTACAAACCGTCATTTGTTGTTATTTCTTAAAAAAAAAAAAAATCTTAAGAAATAGTGCGCATCGTTCAAAGCTTACCCTTGGATCCCCTTCTTAGGAGGCTTGCTCTTGAACTGACGGGTCTGCCTCTGCTTGAACTTGGGTGGGCCCTTGCGTGGGGTGGCGGGGCCGCCGCTGACACGGGTGGCCGTCTTGATCTCAGCTTTGGGCTCAAGATTCATTTTGCGCTGTTTCTGGTGTCTGTGTGCAGGCTGTTGGCTTTAGAGAGAACCTCTCTGGTGCGTGGTCGTCGTGATGATATCTTTAGCGGAGAGGAGACGGGAAGAGTGAGATAATTCATCCAAACGGACGCCTCACTTTTTTTTTGGGTGATGCGATCTAAGATGCTCAGTTTAACCGCTAAATTCACGCAGCATCCAGCCTGCGGCCTCTGTCACCTCTGTGTGACATTACCGCCTCTAATCCTCTTATTGTTCTGACAAGCAGCAGGCGGGATTTGCACTCATATTTCTTACTGACTGAACCGTCTGAGATGGACTACCTTGCAGCAGCGTGTTCCGTGAGGACGACCCAATTTTCCCATAATCCCCGGCTCAAGTTAATAAGTGCTCCCCCGCCTCTCTGCCATTCGCGTGTAATCTTGTTAGAGCAAGGACAACCCGGCAGATATGCTGATCACGCACTGAGGGTCTAAATGATCAATCCGCTCACGGTGTCCCGATGACAATGACAGTCTTGAGCTCAGTCTCACTTAACCATTAATGTGGTTTGATTACAATGAGAGAGACTAACAAACCTTATTCATGTTGATTTCGACAGTAGTTTTATATCAAAGTATGACTATAAAGGTGTTGACATGTGTATTTTCTAAGCGGTTTGTTTCTCTAATCTTGTAGGAAATCCTGTCCAATCATCAGTAACCATTTTATTAATTCCAATAAAATTCTCTCTGTACAAGTAGAAATGAGTTGCATCTCTAATCCACGTATCAGGCTATGGATTTGACTCTTAACGTCTTTTTAACGTCGCTCCAGAAAGTGGCAATATATTTTAGAAAGTGTATGTATAACATTTTAGTTAGCTAGTCAAAAAATAAGTTGCCACTGGACGTCTTGTTCTGCAGATAACACAAGGTTTATTCAGTGAATCAATAAACAACAAGTAGACAGAGGGTTGACACAGATTAACTCAGTTTACTCACTTATTTAAATGAAACACAGGGTTTACTCACCTCTTCATAAGTTTACCATTATTTAGTCAGCCCCTCCTGGCGGTTCAGATGTTCCGACTGTCAATCCCTTTGAATTCTGCACAACCATGAATTTTTCTTCAACTCCCCTGCAAATTTGACCAATCACCACCATGATGATGTTTGGACTAAACTGCAAGGTCATGCAGAATTCAAAGGGATTGCCAGTCGCAACTTCCAGACCAGGAGGGACTGGCTAAGTAATGGTAAACTCATGAAAAGGTGAGTAAACCCGATGTTTCATTGGAAGAAGGCGGGTAAACTGAGTTTATGTCTGCTTACCCAATACACTGATCCTTCACACTGTAGATCTACTTTGTTCACTCGCATCTCACTGTATAATTTTCTATGATCGACCTATTTTGCGCCGGGTTTCAACACAAACAGTTGAACGCTGATGCAAACAATACAAGAAGCAAACGAAAAATGTTGCATTGTATAATTACAAATTTATAGAAAAATAGATAATGAATAATCATCAAAATGAGAATCTGTGAAACACAATTGTTTTAGCTTGACCTTCGTTCATTCGTTGTTCATCCGATGTTCTCTTGAGAATCTAAATCTCCTTTTCAAGAGCGTCGGATCATTAAATCCATAACATCCACTGACTTCCATGCAGCTCCAGAACAGAAACATCAACCATCCCCCGTCCTTCACCTCTTACTTTCTCCATAATAGATCCCACTTGTGCCGATAACATTTATGGGTCTACTCACCGGCTGCTTGGGTGAAGGACAGCCAGACGAGTGGGCGATAGCGCAGCCCTGGTCTGTCGAGCAGATGAGAGGAGTTCTATGCTAGGCTTGCTGTGAGGGCCACTCGCTGCTCAGGGCCCCTCTTATATGCTGAGCCCCTGCAGAAGATTACGAACGCGCCGCCTCCCTCTTTCGATGTCAACACTTCACAGGGATGTACACCTGTCTCCAAACTCCATTTTAATAATGTCATGTTGATGTGATGATGATTGTCATCAAGTTTGGATTCGTGGAATCCTTTTAGAAATACGTACATTTTCAAAGATTCGGTGCAGATTTTAGATGATAATTTGTGATGAATGCCACTTTTTACATACTTTCTGTGTTTATCCTTTTCAGCTATTATACAGTATTTGTGACGAAACTAATATATATTTCATGCTCAAATGCGATTCAAAGTGGTTTACACGATGCAGTAAACAGGATTTAAGCTATTCATTTTGATCTTCTTCTCACGAAAACATGATCGAGTCCAACTGTTAAAGCGTGTCTGCAGAAAATTCTAGAAAATAATGAAGCATTACCAATGAGCTCACTGATCTGAGGCGATAGGATACGCGAGATAAACAGTCTGGGATGTGTTGATGCAGATTACGGATGCAGGAGGAAGCTTCCTGAAAGGCCCAGCGTAGCCCACTCCTTCTTTGTTATGCAATCGTCTCACCATCTGCTTCTGGAAGAAAGCCTCCAATCCTCCGTCCTGCAAAAGTCTCTGAGATCATCTTAATGTACGTTTCAGTGTAATTACATTTGGCAGAGCAATAATCTGACACCAGCCTCCACACCTAAAATCAATCACTGAGCTGCTAATCAGGACTCATTGTTGGGTAGTTTAGGTTGATTTAACCAAAATGTCTTATGGCCTAAAAGAGATCCTCTAACATAAGTCATTCTAATGATACTGCACTTCCATAAAGTTTGGATATTTACAAAAGACAGGGTAAATAAAGATGCTCAAAAATGACTGCGGCAAAGACTGAAATATCCTGACTGTCAATGAGTTAACTCTCTCCAAAAAAGCAGCAAAATCGATTTACTCTAAAATTCCCATAATGCAAATCAACGTGACATTATGAAGTCAATGTTTGTTGACATTGGTTCCATATAAATCTCACTACACGATACATAGTTGTCTGCCACCACTCTCCGAGGAAAACGGAAACCATCCAGTTGTCTGTGCAACAGCGGCACCAACAACAACAACAATGATACCACCTGGAAACGATACGGGGGAAAGTTGTCTGTTGACATTTTAAGTAAAAGTACCAAATTGTGCAGAATGCTAATTTCAGAATATATCATATGATTATAATTACATGTAACTAAAGTAACTAATCATTTAAGTTGTTCAGTAACTGCAGTAGAGTAACAAGCACTGTTTTTGCTTCTGGACTGTAGTGAACTACAACGAAAACCAAGTACAAGTACCTCAAAACCGTCGTTAAAGGTGCACTACGTAGTTTTGGGGAAGAACTTTTAATCAGCAGAGAGATATTTTTTTTTAATGCCTAAACAAACCAAATAAACTGAATAAACAAACTGACCTTAGAGAACAACACAATCTCATACTGTTTCACTTTGTTTATATGTGGCGGACCCTGCCACCTTTCTAGCTTCACACAGTGTTCTGTGGACCTTATTTTCCTCTGAGAGCAGCTCGTTTATTCAGTTATGGAAAAAATAAATATGTCTGAGTTTGTATCGTTACCTCATTAATATTGTAGGTAAAAAAAATCTGAGTGTGAATTCCTTCTACAAAACCACATATTCCCCCTTTAGGTAACGTATTTGAATAAATACTTAGTCAGCCCTGATCTGTGAATGTGATTAAAAGCACTCACTTCATTCAGTATGATGCATAATTAACAGTTACCCAGTCAAATAAAATGGATTTGTCCCTGTTCCTGTCTGTGTATTTGGGACATGTGTGGTGGGCGGGGCTTAATGTTTGTCATCACCAGCCTGAGGCCATCTTGGTCCAACCGCTCCTGATGACCCCTAAGCTCTCAGCAGGAGGGCACACGTGCCGGCTCCCTGTACACTGCTAATGATGTCGAGTGACTGGCAAAGATTTACAATCTGTGCCCGATCAATATGAAATTAGTAACACTTTCTAATAACCATCATTAATAAATTGGAATTTAAATTAACTGAACTTTAGTGAATAGTTATTTGATTGAATTGAAATGCTCTGCTTCACCGTTTGTTAAGAAGGAAAAGTTCACCCAAAAAATAAAAAGTTAAAATTGCTGGAGTAAACTTCAGTTGTCTTGATTTGGGATTTTTCTAAAAAACATATGAAAGGTGATGGAAAATCAGGTGAAGTTCATAATCCACAAAACATTTCTGGAGCTTCACAGAAGCGAAGTGTTGCAGCATTCTCCTAAACAACTTAAGTAGATGGGGACTTGTTTTAAACAAAACATAAAATAGCTCCTGTATAATCTAAGTTTCTGGAAGGCCTGTAATCCCATAACGATTTGCATCTGCTTCAGAAGGGGATTTCAGCTTTGAAAGGTAGTAAATAGTCCAATTAAATGGAATAACTTGCTTATATCAAATTAATACACAACAGACTTAATGCGTTTATTCAGATATTACATATAAAGTTAACTTCTACACACACGATGGTTTTTTAAAGCATTATTGGCTCAAAGGTCGAAACACCACTCTGAAGTAGTATAAATAAAAGTAATGCATTTCAAATTGTTTAAATCAGACATCTAGTTATTCAGTTTATTCACACTGACTCCACGTGATGGAAAACGTTTGCATTAAATGTGACACTGAACTGATGAAGTAGAATTAGAAAGAACATTTTCATGTAATTAAAATACTTAAAGCAGCGGTTTCAGGCAAATCATTTTTGTTTTATCAGTGTATAAACTAAGTAATCCAAAAGGAGAGTCTAAACATTTTTTTTTGTAAACCAATGGATAACGTTACTACATACATTTAATAAATTGTTTTCAGTAACTGACTACATTTCAGAGTAATCCTGCCTGACTCTGGATCAGACGTAGCTTCATGTTGGACGATATTAGACGCTGGCATGACGCAAAGTGACACATTGCAACGGTGGCACCGGCTCTAATCTGCCTCCAGTTTTTTCCTCCACGTCACAGTCGCCGGGAACAGCGTTCCCTATTGTATATGATCAGATCGTAATCCGCTGCGTGACCCAGATCAAAGAATAACTGCAGGCTGCAGGGAGCTGCCCACTGGTACCTGTGTGATCATCACTATTGGAGATCAGGGTCAGCCTCCCCTCAGCCAGCGGAGCTGTGACACGTTCAGGGACCAGACTCAGCCGAGGGACAGACGTCATTCTGACATCTGAACACGCTCTGCTTCTTTTCTGACACGATCCATCAGATCGTTACGTCCTGGCAGCAAGAACACTCCTCCGGTCATCAAATTTCTTTGAGATTGTTTGATGTTTTGACTTTTATAGATTCAAAAATAAAGATTTTATATTTGGGCAGACAAGATTGAGGCATTCTGTACAAGTTATTACTTATAAACTATCACTTATTACTTATTTTCTAAAGGAAACATATTCTTTAAGATGCTTAAAGCTCTAGTTTGCATTCAGGACTTCCGTCTGAAGAGCTTTCTCATATCATCACTGTTGTAAGTACAGTTTCATATCAGTTGGAACTGTTCCAGAAAAGGAGCCGGTCGAGCCTGCTGGATAAACCCACACGATGATGAATTGAACAAGTTAAGAGGATCAGATCAAATATTTTATCCTCATGAAAGCAGACAGACAGGTTTTTTTGTCTGTCTGGCACTCCCTAGTGGCGCATACCTGTGGCTGAAGTGTTTCAGAAGAAACCAGTTCTCAGATCAGTTTACTCAAGTCATCTTCATAGCAACATTTATTTCACAAGCAACCCTTAAAAATATATGTTTCAAATACATAATTTAAATAACAGAATCAAAACAAACGATAAGTAAAGATAAAAATATATTTTTAATGCTACAAACTTCAAACGAAATGATTATTAGAACAAATGTGCAAAATGTGCTTCATGACTAAAGCAACAAGACAATGAATCAGGTTGGGTTTGTTGGTTGTTCAAACCTTAAGAACAATTCAAGTTTGAAATAACACACGTCTGATTACTCCAATGTTCGACATGAACCACAGTGCATTAAAAAGGTTAAAGATATATGTAACATTGCTGCATTGAAATGTCTTAAAATGACTCGACCCCTGTTCTATATTTCATTGAATTGTGTGCTAACGTGATCACAAACCAGAGAAATCAAGTTTACTCAAAGTAACTGTGCGTTTTGTTTGTGACATAACATAAAACACTCCTCCAGAAGTCAAGTCAGACAGATTTTCATCTGTAATCGTGGCTGTTTAACAATGAAGACAACAACTCCCATGATCCCACATCACTTCATGACATCATTAAACTACCACTGTTCTGATTTAGAAAATAATACTGTGCGTTTAATTGCTGAGCTTTGGCAACAACGGACATCACCAGAGGGAAGTCCGACACATCTAGAAACAGGAACGGTCAGTCAGGCTGGAAACAAAACCCAAACACCAAAACCGGTGCACTCAGTCAACAGCTACCTCATCTTTCCACCTGCTGATCTGGTAGCTTCTCTCAGTTTATTTAAACGTTCCACAGATAGGAACCCACAAGAGGAGGGAGTGAACAATGTGGAGGTAAAGTCAGTAACTGGAGTGTGTTATAAAGTGCGAACACTCTGCGAAAGGTCGTCACTGGCAGTAAACACACCAGTCACGTCTTTTTCATCAGCCTGATCTCCATCTTTAAGTAGGTTTTGAGGTTCTCGTCCAGGACGTTCTCCTCGATGGCAGTGAGCGCCCGGTCCCCTCCGTCGTGGTAGTACGCCAGCAGCTGCTCTGCGTGTTCGATCCACACGCAGTTGTGACAGCCGCTCATGCAGCAGTGGGTGGGGGCGGGCGGTGGACCCTGGTCAGGAGACCAGGTGGAGGGACTGCGGCCGGGCTCTTGTTCAGTGCACTCAGAGGACTCAGGCAGTGTGGAGGGAGCAGGTGAAGCAGGTGAGTCGGGTCCGGTGGAGAGGCAGCGAACGGGCCCACAGCTTGGACTTCTGCTCCACGGCTGCAGAGGGCAGTGATAGAAGCGATGTCTCATGTGTAGCAGGGAGAGGACGCACAGCTGGAAAACAGCAACAGAGGATGACATCAAACTCAAGTCCAACTTCCCTATTTTTGTATTTTTCTGTTTTAAACTTTAATTGCAAAATCTTGCAGTATGTTCCTTTACTGAGGGGCAAATACTATACTTTTTTTTACTCCACTTAAGAGCAAACTTAATGGAAACTGAGTACTTCTACACTGTGGTGTTGTTACTTTTCTTAGGTACAAGATCTGAGCACCTCTAACCATCTCTGGCAGCCATATTAGTAACATCATTAGCAACATCTGTGCTTCACCACTCATAGTTTGCACAGTGAGAAAGCTCTGTTTCCACACTATCTAATATTTTCCTCGTGTGTTCAGATGTCGTTTTTAATGACTTACACTTGGATCGACGTTTAAATCACACTGCAATGATCCCAGTTAATGTATCTAACCCGAAACACGTCGACAGAAACAAACTGAAGGTAGAGATAATAGACTATAGTCTGAAAGCCATCGGGACAGGACATAAACATTAATAACAACTTCACAGCTCTGGCCCAAAGCTCGGATGAACTTTCCAAGCTAGCTGTCTTAGCCCTCCGACAAAATGTATACTTCCCGCTGTAAAAAACAGTGGACAGCATGGTGTATTTTCTGCAGATGGTACCAACAGGTGTGACTAAAGTAAAGGTTGGTTCAAAGTCAACCTGTCAGACCAGCTAAGGTTGGATTTCCGCTGGTTTAGTAACGTTAGCTCCTCTACCGTTAGCTCCTCTACCGTTAGCTCCACACTACCGTTAAGTTAGCTTAGCTAGCTACCAACCTTTTGTAAGGACATGGACGACCTCAACACGTTCACACCCAGACCCAGCATCGTCGGAGAACGTAAGACTCTCGGTTACGTGTCGTTGTAAGTCATTGTCTTTAAACTCTACATGTCATAAAGCTGCTCCTTCCTCCAGACAAGGTCTCACCGGGTCTTGCAAGCCAATTGCGTCACTGTACGTTACTCTGAATCGCCTCTGTGTGCGTGGTTGTAAACAGAAACTTTGATTGGCTGACGGAAAACGATGTGACCAATCAAATGGCAGTCATTGAAACGTGAACCAATAGAAAGCGGGGGAATAGTTTCTGCTGCACGTCGGAGAGAAAGACTGCACTTCCACGTATTGTCCAGCAGGTGTCAGTGTTTCATCTGTTTTATGTAAAGAGCCAATAAAGTGGAAGTTATATATATATATTTTTTAAATAAAGTTTAAATAAATACATCAAGGGACAATAGGGACATTAAATCAATCCATATGTTTTAAAAATTATAATCAATAGTATTTTGCATTTACAAAAGAATAGATCGTTTGAGTTTTTGTTAAAGAGACAAAAGAAGAAGTGCGACTGCAATGTAGATCCATGTTTATTTTGTATTGTTGCCATGCGCCACGTAACAGCCCAGCCAAATGCACTGTACCAGACTGTTTGCAGCTCAGAGATGCCCAGTCAGGCCCATGTCATCAGTTCCTGACACCGAGCACAACATTTTCCATTCAGCTGCACAGATCGACACCACGACGAAAGGCCCATTGATTGTGTGTTTACAATGTCCTTTGAAATCAAGAGGCTCATGTTCAGCATTTATCCTCACGACTATCTAGTTTTCCTCAGAAGTACTGTCACTTCCTCAAAAACAAAAGCAGCATGAAAGAGAAGATTAGAAGAAATGTAGGACCTGATGGACCTGAGTCACATGACTTGGACTTAAGAATCTGATTTCTTTAGACCTGGAAACATCCAAAAAGACTTGATTTTGATTTGACAACCAAGTGCTCCTAACTTAACTTGTCAGTTACAGCAAACCGTGTCCCACCCAAGCCCAGTGATTAAAAACTGAGTTAGAACGATACCTTGAATGATCACATTTAAATGTAAAGACTCAACAAAAAAGCATATGGCAACAAGCAAAACATTCAACTTTGAAATTACAAATGACAGAACAGGAACTGTGTCTCACACCAAGAAACACAGGTAACGCTTTATGTTAAGGTCCTTTAACATGTAATGAGGCTCCTATTTGGCCTTATAAGACGGTACAACTGTTAATGGCACAGTAAATACATTTATTGTTAGATTATATGACATTTATAATCACTAAGAAGAAATTTGTCGACAGGTTATTGATGCTAAAAGCCTTATGAGTTTCTTATAATTGTTTATAATAAAATAAAACAGAGCGAATAAATTTAATTTACTGACCCTTTTATGTTGATGTAAAAAAAAAATCAGTTTCTAAACTGTAAACAACTTTCTCATAAGTGCTTGTAAATGTCTCATGATCTAACGGCAAGTTTGTTACTAATGCTTATATAATCGTATTAATGTTCTTAAGAATCTTACATATGAGGCCCTTTTACCTATTAACTAAGGATTATTACAAGGATCTTAATATAGAACTTTACTTAAACGCCTGATTAGTTTGCATTGATTTATTCTGAGGCTTATTTTAAAGTCATATATCAACTGTTAATGCGTTTAAACGCTTTAAATGGTGTCATATTTGGCAAAGTCTGAATAATGACTTGTTTAGAACTCAGAACATGAAGTTCAGAACCTGGACTTCCAGAGCTGGGAACAACGACTTGGTCCCACCTCTGGCTAAAGAACCCGATAGGTGTCCCATCACACCTGTGCTGTCACTGGAGTCATATTTACAGTTACATTACGTTACGTAACGAAAGCAGAAACCATTGTTAGAGGCTCAAAAAAAAGGTTTTCTCCTCGAGTTATTTAAAGTGACCCAGATTCTGAGATTTCGTGCGCTGAAAGAGCTTTACAGCCATGTGAGCAGATTTGGTGAATGAAATGGTTCTTTTATGGTCGCGAGTGGAAGTAACACCGCCTTCTGATGCGGTTCTACCTCGTACCATGCCCTGCCAATTTCTTAACTGTTTGACCTGTGTGCGTGTGTGTGTGTGTGTGTGCGTGCGTGTGTGCAGCATGTGGAGGAGAGAGGTGGTGTGAGTCTCTGCTCCCCACAGACCTCAGTGTTTGCAAGCCACCTCCATGGTAACGCGGCGTGGAAACACAGCAGCTGCTCGGCCTGGCATGAGATACCAGGTGTGTGGTGGGGCATGTTATCTCACCAGGGGCCCCCGGTCACAATGTGACTTTATTCCGAGGAGAGGTTGTCCCTCAGCCGCAGTCACGCTTCACAGAAACTCAGACCTTTATCCGAAGCGCATAAAAGCCGAGCACACTTAAAAAAGGCCGCTGACGTTGCTCCGAAAGAGGAGGCGGATTGTGTCATCTCTGAGTGGACTGCTGTGTACACAGACAGAACAAATGACCGGAGGCAACAGTTTTTAATAGCCTCTGTGATTCGGTCATGGTCTTATGATAATGGTTTATCATAATAGATTTCATTCCACAGAGGTTTTTGTAGTTCGAGGCGTGCCCGATGGTTCATACTTCAGGATTAATGCAGGTCAAACACAACTGGTTTTTCTTTGGACATGATAAAGAGCTGCATGAATGTGAATCAGTTTTCCATGGATTCATTTAACAGTGTTAACAGCGGCACGGCTGTGTGCTCTGAATGGTTACGAAACAACGAGCTGAAAGATGCCAAAACGGGAGTGGAGGCCCCTTTAATTCAATACGGCTGGCGGTTGAGACGTTGCAGTGTTTGCATCAGCCTGCGGAGGTCAGCTCAGAGACTCTCCTGAAGTATGTCAGGTATGCGAGCGCCGAGGAGGCCGAGGGCTCCGTTTTCTCCAGCGCTGCCGCCAGACTTCCCTCACAAACGGTCCCCTCACCGCCCCGCTGCCGGATTAGGTTCCCCTCAACGCCCTTTTTTTTTTTAACTCTTGGAAATCCTGGAGCCCCCAGCTTTACCTCCGGCGGCCGTTTCCTGAGGGGGGCCCTCAGCTTCGCAGACTGAGGCGGAGACAGATTAAGTCGGGCGCATGACAAATACTTACAGAAAAGAAGCTCGAGGGAAAGAGGCTATTTTTGATTCTGATGCTTTCAAAACATTTCACATGACCCGGTGGTTCCAGAGAAGCACAGGCTGAGGACTCCCATGGGTTCTAAGTTCCACGTATCAACATTTTTTTACTCAGTGGAAGCTAATATTACATGTATAAAGGTACCTATAGTTACCTATAGCTTTATAGCATAGTGATTAAAGGTATATGTAGCATTACATGATGGCATAAAAAAGGTACATTCCCTTTTTTTTTCCCCACTCCATATTCTTAAATCTTCGCTGCCAGCTCAGTTCACAGCTAAATTTCACAACATAATCAACAGGACGGTCACATTTTTTGTCGCGTCGAGGATTGATTAATAAATTCTGGTGCTGAAAATGTTTTGAGGGATCATAATATCTTTTATAAAGAAAAAAAAAAAAAAAAAAAAGCTCACCCTGACCTGGACGCGTCACAGCTCTGCTCAGTGCGGCTGCAGGCGTTCTGCATGAGAAGGATTAGCTTCATCACTGATAATCCTGGTGAAGCCCTGCGTGCACAGAGGGCCTGGCAGCATTTCTTACAACTTGTTGCCCACCATGCAACACTGTGGGAAAGATTTTCCAGGAACGCAAGCCGAACAAAGATAGAAAATAAAAAACAAAAAAGAATTTCAGGAATTCATTTGTTTAACAAATGTCGTATGTGCCGGTAGTCAAATCTGCAGTATGTGACCTCAATTCAGAGGTATAAGATATGATTTGTTCTCCTGGAAGGTTCAGCAGAGGCTGATTTATCTGGCATCATGTAATGTGCCTCTGATACAGTCGTGGTCCTCATCAAGAAGTGTTTTCTGGAAGCAGCTGTGTCAACAGTCCGGGCAAGCAGCTTCCACACAGTCCTTCAGAAAAGGCAAAAGTTGCAACAGGTTTTTTATTTTATTTTTTTTCTGTTTGACTGCGCCCACTGTACGCGCCGACATGCACCAACAACGACGTCTCTGATGAAAACTGAGTGTCTTTCTTTTTCGATTTGAGCATCTGTGAGGATGAGCTCAGAATCTGACGGCCCGTGTTTAAAAGGTAGCAGGGAGGTGTTCTGGTGCTCGGGTGTCCTTCCTCAAGGTCCTCCTGGACGACTCACAGCACCAGCTTTGTCCCGAGCGCACAAAGACCACACTGTTCCCGGGGCTGGAGAGGACGGCAGCCGCGCCACAGCCTCCGAAATGACAAGTCATTGACACACCTCAAGTGGTGACTTGTCAGAATTGGCAGAAACGTGTTTGTGTGTGTGTGAGGAGACTGGAACAGGAGACAGACAGGACGGAGTTTAGAAGGAAAACAAAGGTGAACTCAAACTGAATTTCAATTATTATTATTTTTAAGTAGAAAATCAGCCCTCCTTGCTGTTTGATACCAAAAACAGGAAGGTACATCTCTGCAGTGGCATTTAAAAGTGTAAATGAACTGCGAATTCCTACTTTCCACATATTGTGGATCTATTCTCACAGTCTAATTCTAATGACCCTCACAAAACAACAAAGGCTTTTTCCCTCAGAGGACGAGCCGGCAACAAGGCAAACAAGGGAGAGTCTAATTAAGCACCCGAGCAGAGAACTGTTCCAGGTAATATTACTGCAGTTACGAATAATCCGTCCAGCAGAGCTCATGAATCCGCTCAGTGAGAGGTTAACTAATAGTATTTAACAGTAAAGTAGCTCAGGGAAATTCATCTGGAAGTGCTGTTTACTAGTTTTGCTGGAAATTTGGTGACGATTTGAGTCAGTTTTTTTTTTTGTAGCATCGACTCCCGTCTTACAACTGACTGCAGGTTACGTCGCGTGTCTCTCGCGTGTCAGTTTACACCTCAGGAAAGGAAGGTTAACTCACCGAAAAAGAAGATGGGCCGACGCAGGTAACTCGGCGGCCTCGTGCTTCCCCTTCCTTTTCCCCAGAGGCCCACGATGTTGACATTGACAACGCCGCATATTTGCATGTCAAAGTCCAACAAACAAACACAGTCTTTGTGAAGGTGCTTGCGGTGACCTCGTCTGGGTGAGAGAAGAGATCCACCTGATGGCGGCAACACATTTGAATCGAGTGATATCGATCTCATACTCTCAGACACGCGCCCGCAGTGTTGATCACATGGAAATGCCTTTCGCTACAGGTGGACAGAAGTGCTGCTGATAAAAGACCCCACTTTTATTGCTCACTTTTATATTTAATGACGGCCTCCTGCACGTTGTTGGTTTCAGGATGATGTGCACTGGTCGTGCTGTCGACTTTTGCAAACCGGAACGCCCCGCGGGGACGATAAAGACTTTCCGCTCCAGGCCACTCGAAACTTCTGGTGCGGACCCAGATAAAGGCGCAGGTCCAGGAATGTTCTCTCACTCAGTTTCACATTGTGAGACAGGATGTTATTCAAATGTTGCATTAATGTCTCGATATTTAGGTGTCCGGTATCAGTGAGTGATTACAACTTGATGCGAATCCTGAATCTGGTTAGCTTGCAGGGTCTAACCTTCAGAGTGATATAGCGTTATTCAGTTTGACATCGGAACAGGCTTGTTGTTGATCTTAGGGGGACTGCTGGACTGTTTTTTTTTATGTTTTTATATGCACATGGAGCGCCATCGAGACATAAACAGGACCAATAATGTGTGGTGTGTCGCCAGTTTTACGAATCTTTTTGAAAATGCTGTTAAAAGACGGATGAACCACTGTGATTGCCCTCTATAAATGCGTCTATGCAGTATATATCTATATATTACTCAGCTAGCATGCGACCAATGTTAGCTAAATATGCTGTTGAACTCGAAAAAATTATGAATAGATCTGTTACGGTCTTCCTGTGGCACATCTGTCCGCAAAACTGAAAATTTGTCCAAAGTACTCGAGGTATATTCTGGACCAAGAGCTGGGAGGGAAGAGTTAAGACAAAACAAAGCGTCTAATTGTTGTCTTGAGTTTCTGAAATTGTGTCTGATAATTAACGTCAAGGTAAACAAACACCATCAGAAGAGAGAAGGATGCTTTAATTGTATTTCTGCAGGCCGTGAGAGTATTTACATTTTTGACGAGGTGCACATTAGCGAAGGCGTTGCTAGGCCGGCTACATACATGAAGGCTCTGTCGTCACGCGAACCCTGACTTAGAGAGAATGATGCTGCATTACTTTGTAGGTCAACATAACTTGGCCACACTAACCTGCAACACATCCATGCGTCTAGTTTAGATTGGATATGAGATTTCAGGCTCGCCGTTCAGTGACTCCACTCTGTGTCTCCTCTGATTACAGTCGAGGTCGTCCTGCTGGTAAATCATTCTATGGTTTGCTGGCGAGGTCACATGAAGGTCTCCGGCGGTATGAAGGGGGGCCCTCCGTGCATACCGTGTTCCTGACCAATCAGCGGCCCTGAATATGAACACCTCAGTCACTAAACACCTTTCGCTGCTCAAACCTGGGGCTGTCTGTGCAGTGGTGGCAGGATGGAGAGCTGTTAATGAACAACAGGCGTAGTTTACTTTCTGGAATTATAAAATAGTTTCAGCGTGTTCCGAACATCAGATGGACAAAGAGAAGCAGAAAAGTTAGCAGGAGGGCTGTAAATGTGTACCTTGGCTCCTGATGCGAACTCATCGATGGCCACAGGGTTTTGGATGGAGGGAGGTCGGTGTTGTTTTGGAGCGACAGAGGCGCTTTGACTCCGGCTGCTATGTGCCAGAGCTCTGGGCTCGGGCTCGGCTGCCAACTCTGCTGGGCCGAGTTTATCAGTCGGTGCCTCACTGGGATAAACAAAAGCAAAATGCAGTCATGGAAAATAACAAGGACATTTACACAGTGCTTAACCTCAGCAGAAGGTTTGAGGTAGCTGCGCTTTAGTTCCATTTTAAGGCTGCACTAAAAAACACGATGTATTAACAATGATTATATTCAGAAGTCTACCTTAACTTTTTGGTGTCTTTCAGCGCATTGTTTTGCTTCAGTCTCATCTTACCTCACGTTCAAGCACAGCAGGAAGCAATTTTTGGTTTAAAAATGTGCAACATGTTCATCACCAACAGAAGAGAAAGTAACAAACCAGCTGGTGGACACAGTGGAACATGAACATGACAGGATCCTGAGGGGTTGGTGGGGAATAAGAACTATAAAGAGAGCGAATCACTTACGTTCATTAGATGGTCAGAAACACATCTCAAAACCAACACAAATGTGTTTTTGTTTTTTAAACCAGAAACAGCTGCTTCATGGCTCTTGCCAAATTGACCAGACTCCATTAACAGAAACAGTAATTGTATCACGGCTAAACACACGTCATTCAAACTTGACAGAAACAAAATAAAACTAAAACTTGTTTTTTGTATTTCCACTATTTCGACTTTCTCCAACGCTGGTTTGGTCAAAGCAAACCCTAAATTCACTGTGTTCGATGCGATTTTAATGGATTTGTGGATTAAGTTTCTGTCGACTTGTATGATGTTAAAATGATGGGTTTCGTGAATGGAGTCTGGTGGAGTTGGTGAGAGCGACATGCCGGCTGTTTCCCGGCGAAACAAACAGCAAATCGACTTCTTCGTGAAAAGCTCTGCCTCCGCAAAAACGATCAAACGACCACTTTCAGGGACGTAGCTTGATGGTCAAAGTTTCACACAAGGATTACGACACAGCCCTTGCAAATGGTGATCTACTGGACCCATTCCTAACACTTTTGTACCTATCAATGCAGACATAAACACAAGGCCCTGGTTTAGAAGTAATGAAATTTCTCTTTAATAACATCTGATATTCATTTGCTTTTACTGAAGACACATTTTGAATGCAGGACTGGTGTGATAACTGGATAGATTTGACTGCTTCTCCCACCACTTTCAAACTGTACATGCATTGAAATAAGCACTTGGGAGGCTATTTGAATTAGTTTTCTGTCTTTTCAACCATCTGGAAAGTGCGTTTTGTCTCATCTGACACTGTGTAAACAACCTCTTGCTATACATTATGCCCTCTGTGCTAAGTGTCAATTAAGGATACATTTTGCTCACACCACTTTATTTCCGAGCTCGGTCACACACCGTCTGCGTGTGTGTGTTTGTGATAATGACTAATTGGACAAGCGGCTCGGTGTCTCGGATACCGACGGTGCTATCAGCAGGATGCAGCCGCCTGTTCGTGGCACCAATTAGCTCGCAGTGAGACGTCTCTCACACTCCTGACGCTGCTGTTCCAGGAAGCTTCCGTATTCCCCTGAACACACGACCTCATCCTCCTGTGAACACATCGGGCGCCGTGGTGAGGCTCAGCGGCAGAGAGGCGTGACAGGTTTCACACTGTAGCGTGCGATGTTCCTTCATATATTTGACATCAGGTGCGCGTTTATCCATGATTATTCTCTACAGCCTTCCACGACGGTGTACTGACTTTCTACCGTCTCGGGTGTGCTGCGGTCTCACTGAGGGCCGTGTGATCCTGTGGACTTTCACAAATGTTTCTGTTTTCTTTGTTTAAAGAGTGTTTGTGCTTGAATGTGAGCACACTGAGGGAGATCCACTGTGGCTGCAGGGCGATGGAGGACAACCGAAACCAGTCTTGTAGGTAATACGTTTCGGGAGGGGAATGCCAAAAACTACATCATTTGGTTTTCTTAAATTAATATTAAGTCGTGAGGGTCACTTAAGCAAACAAGTGGTTGTAGGATAATTACCTTTTATTAAGACATTATGACCTGGGTCTTATTTTTGTAGTTTTGTCCACCATCAGCTGCTGAAAGAAATAACCAAAACCAAAAGAACAACTCACAGTTGGGGGTGCTGAGGGGTCAGTCTATATAATGATGTAAACGGTGCAACTACACATGTATAAATACATTTTTTATTGGCTATATGTGAGCAAATGAAAAACGGGACCTTCCCCGTCTCTCTTGGTTGCCTATACACGCCTGTGGAATAATTTGTTTCAGTTATTTAATGCTGCTGGACTTCACGCACGCTCCACGTGATGCCTCTTCCCTTCGCCTCTCTCCCCGCACACAGAGAGCGACAGGGATGGTGAGCTCTACAGCGCAAGTCCACTGCCAGTTGTCTATCTGTGAGTGACTGTTGTTGTGAGCGCCAAACCACGATGTATCGCAGTGAGGAGCATCAGGCATCACGAGGCGCTGATGTAATAATAGTAATCTAAACCAGGCCTGAAATGAAGAGCTGAATGTCCTGTTTTGACCCTGCGGACCTTACGTGATACATCAATCCTGTTAATGGCGCCCTCTGTGATAAACTGAAGCCAGGGCTTTGTCAGTAATGAGATCCTTCCTCTGGACATGAAAGGTGAGAAAAGACAAAGCATTTTTGCGGCATATTCTGTTTAAATCCTCTCAGGTCTTATCTGGCCTGCAGCAGAATGACCCCTACTACACCCGTCGTGTTAAAGGAAGAATCGGTGATAAGACACATGTGATAACAGGGCCTGCTGCGCCTGAAATAGAGCCGGGATGTGGCCTCGTACCACCTCCTCAGGAGACCTGGAGGTTATCAGGCCACAGCACTCGGACCGCGCATAAATCACAGCGTTACCGCAGCGGGGAGCAGCCGGAGCCAGTTCAATGAACACTCATGAAATATGAGTACGGGGGAGGTGTGTGTGTGTGTGTGTGTGATTGCATAAGCTCATGCAGCAACTAATAAAGTTGTGACTGTTGGAAATTGTGAGAACTATATAAAAATGTTGCTCCGACTGGGTCACACTGAATTTGACAAAATACTCTATTCATCATTTAATTGCATAATGTTATGAATATATAGAATGATTACTTTAAATAGGACGTTATTTCTGTGTGTGTGTGTGTGTGTGTGTGTGTGTGTGTGTGTAGTCTGGGCTCTGTCCAGATCTTTGTGGCTCAGAGGAGGTTTT
>OMLP01044745.1:4135-26745 GCA_900302685.1 Spondyliosoma cantharus
GCTTAGAGAAATTAATGATTACCTGGTAACTCCGTCTACCGCGATGTGAGGAATATTGTTTGTTACTGGGTAGTGCTGTGCGATATGGACATTTTTTTTATATCTTGATATAGATAATTTTATATCCCGATAATGATATATATCCCTTGGGGTTCTGCTTCTGTATCCGTGTCTGATGTAACGTTACTGGTAACGTTATTTTTGTCTTCCATTGCGCTCTCCTCCGTCTCCGCCATGCTGCTTTGCCTCCGTTTACTCCCGAGCGACCAGTGCCGTAAACGAGTCCTTGCTGGTGACGTAAAAATGCTACCACAAAGCAGTAGCGTTAGCGTTGCTGCAGTTACATTCGCCTTCATACAATGAACTTGTTTTGAACTCAAAATTTGGATATCCAACGGTCATTCCGACGTTGAGTTGTGCTTTACACGGCGTATTAAATCACAACCGTAGTGTACGTTAACGTTAGTGTAGCAACAGTGCTAAACAAGTAGCCTACACGTTAAAATTACGATATAAACAGAGGGTTATATCCTACGGTAGACATTTATATATCGCACTACGATATATATCGTAATATCGCACAGCTCTATCACCCTATAACAATATCCAAAATCTAAGATTTACAGACATAGAAGATAAGACTGTATTGATCCCTGACTGGGAAAATTCACTTCTTACAATATAGTCTCACAATAATGACTGAATTTCAATGTAGTGGCCAGCCCTAATAAGGTGTCAAATCAGGTAATTATTTCCTTGAGCAAATTTTAAGCACTATTCCCTGGTAGTGCTCATGCAGAACAGAGAGAGATTGGTGTAGATGCTGGTGCTATGAGGGAGTGGATAACTGATCCGTCCTAACTAAATCCATGGGGAGGCACATGGCCGTTGATGGCCCTGGGTAGATGCTTTATTTCCACAGCCTGCCTGTCTTTCATATTCATGTATGTGTGCATGCACATATTTGCTGGTTCTCCACTTCATTCTGCAGTCATTCTCCGTTTACCCCCTCCATCCAGTGAGCTGGCACCCTTATTGTGACGAGCCTGGCACACTCAATTACCCGCTCACAACCCATTACCCTCACCCACATGGCTTTATTCAGAAGACATGCTCCATACACTCAGGGTAGCATCTTGCCCATGCGTGCAGCTGGCTAGTGTGTGATTTAGTGCATCACTGTGAGCACATGGAAAATTATGATACATGAAGGGTTTTTTTTTATTTACAGTAATGCATGTGACACTATTCATCTGAGATTAGGTTTGAGGTTTTGTTCAACACAGATTAATCGCACAGCAGGATTTAGTTTTAGTGTAGCTTTTTGTGTAGCTTTAACCTATTGTTTATTGTTTATATGGATTTTTAGTTGCCTTTTGGCAAAAAACACTCTTGGTTGGGTCCAAATTAAAAAGATACATGAAGTAAAAGATTTGATATGATGGGAAATAATTTGTAAAAATTATGTTCAAAAAAATTCATCAATCTCTTTCTTTATCCTAGCTGCCAAATGTGGTCTTCTGGCTGAAAACAGTGTTAGATGCTGCCTTGTTATCCTGATGCTTGTTGTTACACAGGGTAGTAGTGTAAAACCTACCAGATGACCCGTCCTGTTTGCACATCACATGCCTCATATACAGAGCCCATCGTATGTAGGTTTAAAAACAGCAAGTCAAGCAGAGGTTTTGTCAAATCTAATCTTCTTTCCATACATTAAATCCTGGTTTGAGATAATGACTTAATGGTCATCAGACTTCGTCTAACAGGATCTGGCATGACAGCAACTATTCCAGGCTGATGACCCAGCGGGCACTGAGTTCAAGGTGCGCTGCTTTTACTGCAGAAACATCCTCTTGTCTGAGACTTAAAGATATATTTCTCAGCAAAGTTATTCCATCTTTTTTTATCCAACAAATGTAAATTTCTTTGGGGGTGACTGGTGTAACAACATTGATTTAGTTTGTTTTTTCTGTCTGGCACACAACATGTTAGCTTGGGACATGATGTACTTGCTTCTAGTAATCACAGAAGAGTCTGGTGTGACTCGGTTGTTTATGCCTCCAGAAGTTTTGGCTCTGCACTCAGCTCTCTCCTCCAGAGCTGGCCGGCTCAGAGCAGCAGCTGCCTCGCCACACCTGCCAGGCCCTCCCCACAGAACACTAAGCAAAGCCCTGCAACACATGCACATTTTTCAATGAAATCTTAATATTTGTAAGTCACATGAAATTCACAGATTTGCATCATTCGTGTCTCTGAGATCTCAATTTGCATAATGTGTGCGGTTCAAGTCTGAACCACTGACGCTCCTCTGTCAGTCATTTTATTAAAACCCGCCCCATGCAAGATAAACAGTCGCGACTGGCCTGACACAGGCCAGGCCGGGTCACAATCTGTCTGAACATACGGGGTTGCCAGAGCAAATAAAACATTAGCTTGGTAGATTCGTCTGGTTGCCTGGCGAGTACACAAATGCGCTTTCAACGGCAGATTATGAATTTAATGTGTTTTAGTCGCAGTCAAGAGTTTAGCGTGGCCTTCCTAACCAACCAGAGAAAATGTGTGATTGTGTTTCTGTGTGTGTTTTGTGTGTTGGTGTGTTGATAGCTGCTGCTGGTAGGGAGTCATTTCATGGTTTTGATTGGTGTCCCAAACCAATCCGTTCTTAATCAAACGTTTCACTTTTGTAATTTCTCCCATTCCTCTGTTTCCTGCTGCTACTTTCAGTTAACGTCATACTGTAGAATCAAAACTCCCTGGCTAAGTTTGTGTGTGTGTGTGTGTGTGTGTGTGTGTGTTTGTGTGTGGGGAAAGAGAGAGAGAAGAAGAGGGAGACCAGATGATGTTTTTTGCTTGCTGAGTACAACTGACAGGAGTTCTGCTTTCTGTTGTGTACAGCGCTCTTTAAGTTCTGCTTGTCAAACAAAAAAGTGACAAAACAGATGTCATCTTTCCTCAAGCTTCAAGTCAGGCTGAGGCAAGGAGCCTTTTATCTCTTAAGAGGGTATAGTGTATGTCTTTATTTCTATTACAATATGACTTCAATATACTGTATATTTTAAGTTTCAGGATCAGATTCTGTTTTCCCTGAAGTGTGAAGGAGGTGATTTTTGGATCCCAGTGAGCATCCACAGTGAGCTGGGAGGATTTTTTAGAGTTTAGGAACACTATAGAAATATTTTGTTGGAATGAGTAAACTTTCCCCATTCATGTTATACCTGTTTCTCTAATGTTGTGAACACTGAAGCCAGCCAGAAAAATATAGATTAGAATGCGAGCAAATAGGTGGCAGCATCTGTGGTTAAGTTATATTCCTGGTCGATTTGGGGACACCTGTGGTTTCTCCTTTGACTTTTCTCAAAGTTGGGACCAGCTAGCAGTAACAAGGTGCATGGTGTGTGGATGGCTGTGAAAAAAAACCATAATGCTTCTGTGCCAAAGGCTCCAAATGTATTTGGAAAAAGAATAGATTTTTGCAGATCGTAACATATGAGTAAACAACACCTCTACCAGTGAGGCCTTATCATACCAGCCACTAACATTTGGCAAATGATTAAAGACAAACTCCAAAAATATTGACTAACGTCATTTAGCACAAGATTCCCTGTAGAAAATAAATACACTAGTAGTAGCAGCAAAGAAGACCAGAATCCAATGCAGATCTGGTGAACAGCTTGAGGAGTACTTATTTTTTTTGACAGATGCTGTCACTCTCTCCACCTGCACACATTAAATGCATGATGATGAATCACCGAATGAAGCAGAAGTGTACAGAATCTGGAAAAGTGGACCATACATTTTAAAACTTTATAAATGATGTGGATTTGTGTATTTTTGCCGTAATGGACAAATCTGGTGAAATGTGTCAGTTTAGTCAAAAAAGAAATACCACTGAAAGACGTCTGTTTGTCAATATGATTTACGTCTGCAATATGAACTAAATTCATTGGCTCCTACTGAGAATGTAAATCTTTAAAAAGGCTTCAGTAATATTACTTCTGTTTTCTGTGGTGGATAAATACACAGATGCTGCTCTCGTGATTATTTAGAACCAGGCAAGTGAATTTGGGCTTGACTCAAAATAAACAACAGTGATCATGTTTATGGCAGTATAGTGTAACAATGTTGCTTCTGGATGGGTTTTAAATCATTTTCTGACATTTGTTGAGGTCTATGGCACAGAGGAACACGTTTTATGAGCCTTTAGCAACACAGGCTAGAAGGGTTAATTCACATGGTGTTAAGAGCTGCAACGACAAATGGATTCATTGATTAGTTGATCGAAAGGAAATGAATCACCAACTGTTCTGATAATCGATTAATCGTTTCATTTGTTTGTTTGTTCATTTTGTTTTTTCTGCTAAAATGTCAAACATTTTCTGGTTCCACCTTTTTAAATGTAAGGATTTGCTGCTTTTCTTTGTCATTTATGACATTAAATGACGATTCTTTGTTTTGGACTGTTGACTGGACAAAAGATGATATTTGAGGATCAGTTATCAAATAAAAAAACAAAACATTTTATAGAGAATATAATTAATAGTTAAGAAAGAACTAAAAATATATCTACAGACATATCTTTTAATTGGGCCTTCCAATGGACTGCATATTAACACTAATCAGCAGCTCATTCAGAGACACTAACAGACACCTTATAGCGCAACGTCTGGTGAGAGCATCTGCCCAGGCAGTGGTTTGTTTAAGAGCCAGCCTTCCTCCTAACTCAAACATATAAAATTACAGAAGAATAGTCTGCAGAGCATGATACCTCTCAGTCTCCGTGGCAACAGGACCAAGGACTCCTCCTCCACATACAAACAAACAAATGTGCACACACACACACACACACACACACATGCATGGTTCAGCCCTCTCACAATCTGAGGTGTGAGATTATGTGAGAATTATTTACTTCTCACCTGACAAGAAAACAAGTGAGAGGAGAGTTAAAGAGCATTTAATTTGCTGCATTTGTTGTGCTAACTGAGATATATGGTCACCACACATACTACCCTTTGATTAAATCAACATTATTTGTAACTTTTAGACTTTTGTTAAGTTAAAAATGATCTCAGCACACACTCTTTGGCAATCTGTCAAGGCTCAGCAACCATGTCACAGTGAGTGCTAAAAGCAGTACTAAAATTATTAGACACCAACAGAAGAGGAATAAAATGGGTAAAATCATTAAATTATATAACAATGGACTTTTTCAGTCAGGAGTGTCCTGTGCACATGGGAGGAGGGAACACTCAAGTTCTGATGTTAGATTAAAAATAGCTTTACAGAGTGATTCCAAGTACAATAATTCAAGTGGTAGCAAAGAAGGAAATGTGCTTCAGTATGTTAAGAGAACATCTCAGTGTCTTCTTTGTGACCTCCTGACACTCCTTGAGAATTGGAGGCTGGTGTATAAAATAGTCCTTTGACAGTGATAATACAAAAGATGAAATTAATGATTTCTGAATTCATTATTGCATCTTCTCCTCTTCATAGTTGTCAATTTTTTCTGCCTCGATGAATCACTATAACGTGTACATTTTCAATTACACCCTTTTACGTGTTTTTAACAGCGCCTGTTCTCACTGTCTGTCAACACAAATGGAGGGATTTTGTAGCTGTTGAAGGCAAGGCTAATCTGATCATAACGTGATAGCATCAAGAGAGAATCACATCTTTCCAGAGACATCTTAGACAGGAAAATAAACTGAGTCAGGTAGAGTCATGTTTTCAGACATGCATCAGGTAGACGTTTTCTGCAGCCCTGTAGATCAGGAAGGTCCCAAAATGGTGAGTGAGCATCTTCTAATTACAGCTCACATCAAGATGAGTCAGACCGTCCTCCTACATTGTCTGTCTACCTGTTTGTTTTTGTTGATCGGTCAGTCTCAGTTCGCATCTATTTACTGTATCTGTATGTCTGTCTAGTATTGACTGTCCTGTCTCACAAATATACTCATAGACAGACACAACTGTAGATTGTAATTGAAATTATATCCTTTGTAATTAGCCTTTGTTACCCCTGACTATATATTATTTTTGCCTGTCACTGAGTCTGCCTTCTTAGCAATGATAACTTTTGGATGGATTGCCATGAAATTTTAAGGAATTGTAATATTGGGCCTGGGCAATATATCATTGAAATGAGAATATATATTTTGTATATCATTATGTTGTGATACGGTGTAAGTGTTGTACAATTATGTGATTTTCTCAACTTACCAGACTGTTCAACTTGTTCTGTTACTTACTATTTCCCCCCTAACCATTTGTATCCACATTAATGATGACTATTTATTAAAATCTCAATGCATTTTGGGAAAGCACAAACATCATGCTAATATGCAAATGTTTGGTTCCCAGCCAGTAAATCCCACATATATAGCAGTCTGTCTGTGCAGAGAGCAATCAGGGTTAATTAACACAAGTCACCTTTGTCACATTGTCTTAATAATTTTGTGGGCTTCACAGATCATAAAATAGCCAACAAGCAACCTGGTCTCTCCCTGCTCTCTGCTCTCCTGAGTTCATTTTGTTCAGTTCAACCCTGTGTCGTCCAGATGTGAAATGGACACGGTGAGCTGTGAAAACACGCCTCCCTGGACGCACATCACACAGGAGAACCCACAGCAACCTGTCAGAAACACGTCCCCTCTCCCTTCTCACTCTCTTCTTTTCTTCCTCTCTGAAATTCAGATTGAGCAAATATTTTCTCATTCCTTACATTCCAATGTGTGAGTAAACGAATGAGCAACCAGTACGGTAGTGGGTAGTGTTAGTTTTGGTGTTCGATGATGATTTCTGTGTGTGAGAGGGGGAGCAAAGAGCATAATGCTTATTACAGTTTTTCGACAAACCATTCAAGATGCAAACAGTAATCAGTCATTTTTCAGTGTGCAATTGAAAACTTGGTGCTGTAATGAGAATGCAAAGCTGAATACTGTCCAATCTGTGCACCATTGTCGAGCTGAATTATTCCTTCAGCAACTTGACATTTAAATATATGTAGTGTGTATAATAAGTGTTTTTGTGTCCTAATCATGGTTGCGGGTACAGACTGAGGTAGCTGAGGGGTCCCTAAAGGCCTCAGTGTGCTTTAAATTAGGTGCTTGTTATGTTGTTTGTTAGCCAGGTGCTTGGAGGTACGAAATTTTGTTGGTCGTTTGCAAAAACCTCAGTACCTATTCACATATTTGATTCAGTGCAACACCATGAATTAAGTAGAAAACTGATTCGATTTTAAAGTGGATGTTATTTTGCACTGTTAAAGATAAAAAACAGTATATCATCGCAAAACGCTTCCATGCAAGGCATAGTGATCCTTGAATTGTCAATTACCTTCTTGGTCTCTTGCATTTGTTATGTACTGTGCTGGAGTGCTGAAGCTGGATGTTTCAACTATTTATCACCACCAAACTTCCAATTTCAACTTCCCCGTGTGCTTGCTACCAGACTCTCAACAGCAGCATGTGGTGTTTCGGTGTTACAACTGACTGAGGCTGGTGTTAGGCGTGTCCTGTACAGTCTTCCTATTGCCGGTGGAAGCTTACTCTTTATTATGACAATAAATATGGGATGTTCCTGAGGTTTAAACGGAAGTTTAAACTCTGACTATATGGCTAGTCTGAAAGTAAGAAAAACACTCAGTGAACAGTCAGTAAAACTGAGCATTTACCTTTATATTGTCCCATACAATAATGCATGTATTTCATTGTAGATGCAACAGTTAACAAACGTAAATTTTAGTGACGGATGCTGTTTTTTGCTAAAGCAACAGAAGACCTGACATTTCAATGCAAATTCTGTCAATATAGGATGTGTACATTAATGAAGAAAATGATTATAGGGTCGATACAGTAGTCTTTCTGGCAAACTAGTTGAGGATAGCAATGTTAAGTCAACAAGTCATGCTGCTTATTACTCGAAGGTTGGCGTTAGACTTTTATTCAGAAAAATGGGTGATTCTGCTGATATCAATTTGATAGGATTTTTTTAAATAGAATTTCTAAAATCTGCCCATGCAAAAATTCATTATTGTTTCAGCATCTAATCATTAAGTCTGCTTTAGTGAAAGAACAAGAAAGTAATAACGGATGTAGACCTGTGTATTTCAATGAACAAACTCAAAACCTTCCTGTTTCAAACGACGTTTGTGGCCATTCAATATAGGTTTCTGAGTTTATGGTGTGCACGTGAATACACCATGAAGTTCCTCATTGGTGGCAAATTTAGACAAAGACAACAAAAGGAGTGAAGCAGACGTATCTTTCTATGTCAGTGGAGAGAAGCAACTCACTCATATTATACCAGAAAGCATCAGAAACTCTCAGAATAGTTTTCTGTTACATGACTATTTATGTACAAACATTTTCCTGTGGCCAATAGCCACAATAGTGCAAGATTTACTTGCCAAATGCAAAATCTATCCACATTGAGCACACAATCTTTTTCTGACTCAGGCTTATTCTTACAACTACATTTAAAATAGAATTTGTTTACTAGGAAAAACAGCACAAAAACAGCTGATAGCAAATTCTGTGTAACAGTTACAATTTTAATGTATTTTTTCAAAATAGTTGAGCACTTGTGAACATAAGTTCCACCTTTGGGTACATGTACCCCTGGTTAGGAATTGTTGAATTAAGAAATCATTAAACACCTGTGTAGGTACTTGACCAACAAGGTGCTAATGACTGGGTTGTGGCATTTTATAATCTGCCCATGGTCCCCACGTGGTTAGAAAAGAACATAGTGTCTCATTGGCCCCTATAAGTACAGATAATAACCTTTGTATGTAAATACAATGAGGCTTTGGTCTAATCTATGTAGGTTGCGTTATCTCTCTACTCTCCTCAAGGAAGTGAAACCATTAGTAGGAACCACCCTGAACTCTTCTCATCAAATTCAATATCAAGTTCAGCTCCATTTTGACGACATTTGGAAAAAGGCACAATATATTTTTACAAACCCTAGAGTGTGAGGACTGGATCAGTTCTTCTCAGCCATTTTGTCTGTGCGAACCAGCAAGCGGGTCAAGACCAGTCAGGAGGACCTGCACGGTAACTTCATTATTCCGGCAAATCAAATGATTCTATTGCAGGATTCAAGTTAGCAGTGGATTAGTTAAACTTGAATCAAAGCCGCACAGCCACTGACACCAGGTCAGAGAATTGAGAATGAACTGAACTGGATGATGCACCAATTATAAATGATAACCTGCCGTCAGCAAAAAGGTGTGGTTGACCGGATCGCCGGCTGTCACAGTCTGTCAGGTGATGATATTTACCCTCAAGTGCAATAAGAGCACAGGCATCATAAAAAGGCTGAGATGCAGCAGATGTTTGTAATAGGTGCTTAAAGCTGATAAGGCGCCTCCAACTGCACTGATGGAAGGCTCTCTGCTCTGCAACAACAGATACTTACTGTGAAACGACTCCAGCCATGTTCAACCTTTGTAGTTGTTTGCTGTCACACTGGTCAATTCTGACATAATCCTCACAGTTATTGTGAAAATACAGAGAAACAGGATGTACTTGTGTCTTACCTCACTGCAGTAATTGTCTGTGGTTTATAATAAATCTATTTTTAGCCATGCTAGCATTGGATGGTAATGTTTGCTCTGAAGGTCCATCTGTTTGTTGAAAGGTTCACCACTTTGGCCCAGATTAAAATATCTCAACAAGTACAAAATGGATTTCCATGAAATACTCATCTTGGTGCAGACATTTATTGTCTGCAGATGACGAATCCAACTGACTGGTAATCCCCAAACTTTTTCTTTTGCACCAACATGATGGGAAGTTTGTGGTTAAGAGTCCAATATAATTATAACTATTAGATGTATTGCCAGATAATTTGCTACAGACATCAAAAGTCCCTATTGCAGAAGTTCAAATGATTTTGGTGATCTGCTGACTTTCGCTCAATGCAACCATGAGGTTGATTGGTTGATTGGCGACACATACTGGATAGATTTCTGTGAAATTTGTTACAGACATTCATGTTCCCCAGAAGATGAACTGTAGCTGTTAACCTTTTCATCTAGAATCATATTCAGGTCAAGGTTTTAATCTGTCTCATACTTTGGTTAATGAGCCCATAGCTGTACACAATATTTGGTGCTAAATAGCAAATGTTGGCATGCTAAAAAAATTAAGTGTGACCATGGTAATGGTCAAAAAGTAGGTGGTAAATACATACTTATATTGTCATTGTAAGCATGTTAGCATGCTGAGGTCAGCATCCAGCTCTGTGCACAAATATCACCTAACATAACCAGTAAGCTAGCATCGATTGTATGTTTTTAAGTGAAGAATCACGACATATCATGTTAGCAGTAGGAATAGTTTTTGTAGTGTAGTGCTTTGTAGCGATAGAGGCATTAAAATGATGATAAAATAAGAACTCAGAAATTTGGGCTCAGTGCAATCATACCCAATATAAAATGGGATAGCTTCTTGATAGAAGAATTTTCAAAAGGGCTACCAAAAAAAAACCAAAACAATGAAAGATGAGATATTGATGCGTACTAGAACATTGAACTTGGTTTGTAATTAACTGAGTTGTAATCAATGAAGCAAAAACTTTAAAAGCTGTATACTGATCCGAATCACATCTTATTGATTCAACATAAAGGATGTTGACCTCCCTCAGCTGTTTGTAAACTAAACATCCTCTTGTCACCTCAGGCTGTTGTTGGTCAAATTGTTACATTTAACCTCATTTACCAGGTAAAATACGGGCTGCAGGGTCAGATGGACTGTCCTCGACAAAGCAAACCAGGATCTGCTGGACCTCTGCCTGCCCCAGAGGTGCTCTTCAGAAGCTTCTTCCCTGACATTTGACCTCCCTTGACAGGGGCAATAAGAAAGGAGAATTTCCCTTGTGGTACAGACTAAAGCATGGTGTTATTATTGCATTACACAGGCAAACTAACATGCTGATGGAATCTGGCAGACACAGCTGCTGCCTGTTGCAGCCTGTTTTTCTTATAAATATCACACGCTTTCAAGCTCTGATCCAGTTACTTATTTGAGGTACAAATACCACATTTTTGGCGCCTTAATATTGCCACAAGGCGTACAAACATCAAGAAATCCACCCCGTTTGTACACGCAGGCTGGATGCTATTTTCAGAAAAACGCAGACTTATTGCGAGAGCCAATACAATTACTGAGTGTGTTTTTGTATGTGTGATTGTGTCGGCAGGGCCAGAGTATGGGGTGATGAGGACTATCCTCAACTGACCTCAATGCAAATGACCAGTGATGGCCACAGCATCACCTCAACAGTAAGTTATTCAAATGCTTTTGTGTAAGAAACTGTCCTCAATGATACCATTAGGGTTATTTGTGCAAAACCCCTGTTCATGTTCAGCTGCAAAATATGAAGTTATAATACTGTCATCTGCCTTAAATAATCTGATATAAGAGGAGTTTCAAAATACAAACTGAAAAGTTTCCTCTTTTTTTTGCAGTTTGTTGGATGACGTGATAAACACAGACCAACAACAAGACCAACAACAGCAGCAGGAATTCCTGAGCTCGCTGGAGACCATTGTTCTCACCATCTTTCTCTCCATCATTATCATCATGACAGTGTTTGGAAATCTGCTGGTCATGGTGGCACTCTGCAAGGACAGACATCTACGGTGAGCACACTTGTTCCTGTAGGGCTTTCTGGGATACAGTGTTTGAAATGCCATGTGCAACAATAACAAAGCTAGTGTTGTCTCTGTCATAAATCTGCTGTCACAGCACATCAGGTAAGGCGTGGTATTGAGTTTCCGTATTTTGTTTTTCCACATTTGAATGAATGAAACTGAAAATGTTTTGGAGTTGTTTCCTGAGAGTATGTGGTGAAAGCATTCAGACAGAACTGTCTGACTAGACAGGTAAGATGTTTGGTACCTTTGACCTTTCCTGACTTCTATAAAACCAAAGTCAAACTTAAAGAAACTGCCTTTTAAATGAAAATTCTATACATGAAAGTAATAAAGTAATCATTAAAATGATCAAAACCTACAAACAAACATCAGACAGACTTTTTTTATATTAGAAACTGGACACCTGCCAGTTGCTTCATATTTCTGTACAGTTACCCTGACAGTTGGCAAATTGACCAGTTTTTAAAGGTTAGAGAGGCACCTTTATTATAGTCATATGAGACACAGTGGTGGAGTACATCATACAGTACACCATTCATTCACTGTCTGATGACGTTTGTGGATAATATTTCATGCTAACTTGTCTCTTGTTGTCTCTTCTTAGAAAGAAGAAGACAAACTACTTCATTGTGTCGCTAGCATTTGCTGACTTGCTGGTTGCTGTGGTGGTGATGCCCTTCGCTGCAATTGAGTTGACCACCGGACATTGGCGGTACGGAGAGATCTTCTGCCTGGTCAGAACGTCTCTGGACGTCCAGTTGACTACAGCATCCATCCTGCATCTCTGCTGCATTGCACTGGACAGGTTTGTGTATGTGAGAGAGAAATGATAGGGGGGATTTGAACCTCATTCATATGTTCTCATACTCTGAGTTGTGTACATGGATCCTAAAAACACTGTAATTCAATACTCAGATCCCAAAAATTCCAAAGAAACATTATGAAAAAATAAATCATGTGCAAGCACTGAGAACCACTGATGAAAGATACACTTCAAAGAGAGACTCCTCCAAATAAGTCTCAAGTACTCAGATGCAGTAAAATAAAATGATAATGATAAATTTGTAATAATACATAATACATTTTGAAATAATGATATAAAGAGTAGATAAAAGTCTTGTAAATTTAATGGGTGGGAGAACTTAGTTGGGTGGGTCTTCCAAGGTCCAAGATTATCACCTGATTCCATTTAAAGGGTCAATTTGTAAGATTAGTTTCAATCCATTTTCATTATAACAGTATTGAGGTTGAGTTTATCATTTGAAAAGCCGTACACTGTAGTACACACTATGTGAGTGTATTTCTGTGTGTATTGTTCCAGGTATTACGCTATCTGCTGCCAGCCTCTGGTCTACAGACATAAGATGACCCCGGTCAGAGTGGCAGTGATGCTCAGTGGCTGCTGGCTCATTCCCACTTTCATCTCCTTCCTTCCCATCATGCAAAGCTGGAACGCCATCGGCATAGAGGATATTGTGAGTCCTCTCTCTCTAAGATCGGAAATCATGGAGTGGGCAGGAGTTGACACAGTATGAGCTCAAAAATGATTGCTGGTGACATTGTTATTAATAAAAAAATGTAATACAATCCTTTGTCAACAAAACATACTGTACATTTTAACACTAGTATCACACTGAAGGGTTTATAAACCTCCCATAAAGAGAGAGATGTTCTTTCTGCTAAGGGCTAAAGCTGCATAAACCGTTCCAAGCTAAAATTCTCTGTTTCTAATAACGTTTCCAATCCCTTGAACAATGACAAGGTAATGCAGTGATCACAAAACAATTCCAGTCCCTGTGGAGGCTCTCTTGCTGCAAGCAAAGACGCCACTTCAACAAGCATTTTCTGCTGGTTTGGATATGTTTTGGCGTGAGGTTATTTCAGAGCTGCCCCGAAATGAGCTGCAGGACTCCCAGAGGCAGACGGGGATAGATGAATTTATTTGGCCAGAGTTAATGAAATACATGGCTCTTTTCTCTGTCTTCCAGTCAGGCAGCATCCAAAGAACAATGTTTTGTTTTTAAAAGCTGTCTGGATGTCTTGAAGTCAGAGAAAATTGCACAAAACTTTAAATTACTTACGTCTGCACATTGAGGCCAGGTTTTAGTTTATTATTCTACATGTTGTGTGTACGTTTCTGTCTCCTCTGGTCATTCATCTGACTCTCAAAATTCAAAAAGATTCCCATAGCGCCCCTGTTCCTTCCGAGGAGGGAATTGTTTGAAACTGAAACTTCTTTTCACTCCAGCTGTCACAAAGCCACAAGAACTGATTCAATAATTGTGACACAAGGTAAACGATATGGTACAGCATGTCTGCTTGGCTTGAATTGTCGAGAACATTTTCTAAAAAGTCTATTTACTCCATTGGAGCAAGGAGATCTGAACTGAGGAGTCTCTGCTCTCTCTTTGTCTTGAAACAAGTAGTAAAAAAATCTTTCTAGTGACCTAAAATGCTGTTTTAGTGTGAACTAGCGAACTATAGTGAAATGTGTGTGGAAAAGGCCTAAAGCTTACTAATTTACACATACATATTTTGTTTAATCCATGGACACAAGCATAAACTTCTAGAGCTGGGCTAGCAGTTCCCCCTTGCTTCCAGTCTTTATGCTAAGCTAGGCTAGCAGCCATCTCGTAACCGTCTGGCTTTAGTTCCTGGCTCTCGAAAACAAAACACATTTTCCAAAATACTGAGCTATTTACCCATTAACTTCAGTTTGTGATTCCTAACAATGACAATTCTGCTGCCTGCAAGTTGCATTGAAAATCCACGTGTCTAGTTTAGACTTTTGTCATTTATTTGATATCTGTAAAGTTTTCTTTTGGTCACCAGTGTAATTCAACTGAGCATATAGATTACATCTGTGTCTGTTTCCTCTCCTTCCCAGATTGAGGAGAGGCGAGCGTTGACAGGCTCCAATGACACAAGCTGTATATTTTTGGTCAACCGGCCGTATGCCCTGATCTGCTCAGCAGTGGCCTTCTACGTCCCATTAGCCCTCATGGTCCTGGCCTACCAGCGTATCTACGTCACTGCCATGACCCACGTGCGACAGATCGAGACACTACAGCGGGCCGGCTCTGCCCCCGTCACCGGGACTGCTCCTGTTATCACCGTGAGGTCCTCCACTTCCTCTGACCCATTGGAGCACTATCGCCTCAGGACAAAAAAAGGCTCCTCCTCTTCTTCAGAACACGCCCCAATAGCGAACAGCCGAATGCGCGTTGAGACTAAGGCAGCCAAGACGCTGGCTATCATAATGGGTTGTTTCTGCCTATGCTGGGCGCCGTTCTTCATCACCAACGTGGTGGACCCCTTCATCCACTACTCAGTGCCCTGGCAGCTGTGGACAGCCTGGCTGTGGCTCGGGTACATTAACTCAGGTTTGAACCCCTTCCTGTACGCCTTTCTGAACCGGGCGTTTCGGAGGGCGTTTCTGGTGATTCTCTGCTGTGGCGATGAGCGGTACGCACGGCACGGGAGCTTCTCCTATGGACACACCCACAGAGCATGCTCTCCTGTGTCGGTCAATGGGACGTCTATGGCACTGAGGTAAACACACAATAATGCTCAGCTCACACTTACCGTACGTACCAGTTTCTGTGAATATAGCTTCTTATTGAAAAGAACAGAACAGCAGTTTTTGTTCAGTTAGAGGACATTTTGAGACATTCATTTTATATCTTAAAGGCAGCCTCTGAGGCAATGCAGATTTAGCAATTTTTGATAGAGCTGAGTGTCGTCAGGGTAGCAGTGGTAGGAGATGCCTCAGGATAATTTGACCTAAAGGCAGCATGAAAATAGAGAATGGAATGGGACCATGGATGGAGCCTTGTGCGACCCCACAGGATAGATTTGTTGGAGAAGGGGTTAAGTTATCTATACTGACTGAAAAAATTGTGAATGTGTGTGTGGTCTGGCTATCTTTTCTGTTTAAAGTAAATTAAAGAACAGATCAAGGCCTCAGGTAGGAAAACAGGTTCATTTATCTCTTCTTGCAAAAAGAGATGAGTGTGCATCACCAGTGTGCTACTGGATAGTTCGAATGTTGTACATCACTTTGTTTTGCTGCAGCACTTTCCAAAGTTAGACCAGTTGGCCCAAAGAGCTGGAGCATTGCACCATATCTCTTATGAACTGCAAAAGTCTTTTGGGCGTAACAAGGACACTGCATTTATAGATACAAATGCATAGTGACCTGCTGTGTAAATTACTGATTGGCCGAATAGATTAGGTTAGAGTGCTGCCTTAAAATAATAACGATAATTTGATTTTGTTCTGTCTTTCTTACATCCTGGCCAGTAGATCAGAGATTAGTTGCACATCAACACCAGCAGCAAGACAGAATAGCATCATCTTATTTGAATTAAGTCATTATTTTTCATTTAGTCCATGTGTCATACCCTAATGTTTAAATAATAGATGTGAACATGCTGTGCCTTCTCCAGAAATGAATGTCAAAATGCTCAAAGCAGCTGTGGTGTTCTGCAGATGGAGCAGTTTACCAGAAAAAAAAAAATGCTCTGGACTTGGGTAAAATTAATTTCATAGGTGAATCACTCCATTTTGGAGCATAGTATGTACTCATGTTGTAGATATGTTGTCTGCTCAAATGTTTTGTGTCTTTTGTCATATTTCATTAGGAAATTGGTCCATGTTCTGGTACACATGCAGTGTGTTTTGTAGATGTGCATAGTTTCTTTAACCTCCTTTAACTTTTAAGCACATGCAATAAGGAAGTAGAACAGTATCAGCTGAGGAGGAAGACATAGAAATATGACGACACAGACTGTAAAAGCATGAAGCAGGTCAGTTAACAAACCAGCAGCAGCAACATCACGATTAGAGGGGCTGAGAGTGAGAGTTGGTCATCTTATAAAGGCTTATACAATGAATTTAGTCAGCTGTTAAGTTTGCCTTCTGTTTAAAAGAACTGACTCATTCTACAATCCTCTAATATCAGAGCAGACAGGAGCATGAGTTAGCTTTTAAAGCGGTGGCCAGGTAATGAAGCAGTGTTCTTATTTGATGATACACTATCTATGACAACTGGTGACATTTTAGGGTCTTGAAGGGTTTTCCTGTTTCATATTCACTTTTCATATTCTTGCAGTCTCTTGTAAATCTGTTCTGAGGGGCAGGGAGACACTTGAAAACGAGCCGTAGGGGTAAGTTAGATACGGGATTGAAACCGAGTTTATTATCTACGCGATGTGCCTCTGGTGATATCAGTGTCACTCTGTTGATCCACCACTTTGGTCAAGACTGAATAGCTTCGTTGTCTTTTCATTTCATGCCTTCATCAGGTTGAAATTTCTATTTGCCATGCTTTTTTGCCCCTCTCAAGAAAACTGACATCCCCATTAGCCGTACAGCAGCTATAATCTGTGTTTTCGGTGTTAATTATCACATGTTAGCATGATAACACGCTAAACTTAAATATAAAGCATTAGCAGGTTAACGTTGATGTTAGTAGTTATCTTAAAGCTCCACCAGGACTCAAATACAACCTCACCAAGCTGCTTGCAAGGCTGTAGTCTTTTAGTCTTGTCTTGTTGTCATTGGCTAAATATTCAGACCTTTTTTCATTGTTTCAAATTATTGTTTGAAAATGAAATACTACAATTGACACAAAGTTGTTTTTAATAACTGAACATTAAACCTGCCATTAAGAGACTTAACTATTATTATGTCTTGTGTGTTGTTTTTGGACTGAAAGGATCTTAGGTGCTTTTCGATGACTACTATTCCTGACTATAAACTTTATTGCCTTTGTAGTAATTTCTTTTGTGTAGACACCCACTCTAAGGCTACTTGTTGTTAAAGATATGAGTCATGGAGTTATAGTTTTTTTTAGCTTAGAGTCATCTGATGTGTTGAAAGATTACTTCAGGAGGGATTGATTTAATTTTTTCCAAATGAGTCTTTTCTACAGATCAGAATATTTAATCATATGATAATGTACAATGTCACGATAAAAGTCCAACAGTCCTTTTTTTTAGCAGGATTTCTGTTGACGTTAATGGTGGTGATTTATTTGACGTCTGTGTTTGTGCTCTCAGCTCCTTCGAGTGGCGATGATGGAGGAGGTGACCTGCTTGTGTCTGCACTGTTTAACTTTAACACAAGTACTTCACTGCCGCAGAGACACAGAGGCAATCACATACGCACTTACACATACACAGAGTCAAACACAGCTGATTTATTTATTTATTTCTACAAGATGTGTACAAGCACAGGCACGTGAGTGGGACCCTCCGATGTTGTCTCACACTTCTAAATGTGCTTCCTTTGTTATTGCCTGTGCATTAGTACTGTGTTGTTTCCACTGTGTGTATGTAGTTAGTAGAGAAGAAACCTACTGACCTGACTTTCTTTACTACAACTTGTATAATGTGTGTATAGTCTGTGTATGTCTGTTTCCGTGGAGTCTGTGTGCATTTTTAGGGCTTTCTGTCTTTGTGGGTAGGAAACAGAAAGGCAAACAGTGTTAACTCCAATCTGATGTCCTCTCTTAAAAACTGTCTTGACAGAAAACAGACTCAGACAATCAGATTAAAGCCGGCAGGATACTGGAAACTGAAATTACTGGATGAATCCTGTTGAATTATTTCGTCTAGGTGTTTAGGACGGAGTGGGTTGGTGGATGGTGTGTGTGTTTGTGTGGGTGTTTCTCATCTTCAGTGTCCTCTGTCTTTTATTTATTTACCTTGTTTTTGTGCTTGTGGGCACACATGCTAAATATAGGTCAGTGGACTTGGACCAGATAAAAGGCAGTAAATAACTTAACTGTTTTTCTTTTAGCAGCCATTGATTGTTCACTTCACAATTAATAAGTAGTGGTCAGTCCACCATTTTTCATCTGCTAACAGCCTTCAGTTTTTTAGGGCTGTGAGGAATAATTTTATTTATTGATTAATGAAATTGTTTGTTTATCAATTTCTTGATCAATCAATAAGGTGTTAAACCAAAAAAATACAGACAATTGTGAAAAATGAAGTCAGAAATTGTGACAACCTGTGAATTTGGACATTTTTTTGGAACAAATTGCTAATTCTATTAATCAATAATAAAAATAGACAGAAAATAATTACATTGTTGACAACTAATCAATTTAATGGACTAATTCTTGTAGCTTGTTGGTATTTTTTGGTCAAGTTTATTTTGCTCTGAGCAATAATTTTTTCATTCACTATGGGCAATGAATATGATGTAGCAGTGGTTGTGTTTTTGTTGGCAAGCGTGCAAGTTTCCTTTTACTGAAAGTACAGTTTGTACCTATAGGGCAGGAAACACAACATACAACCTCAGGATACTGTGGAAAATACTGGGTAAAAAATGTGTCTATTAATTTGTAACAGTACAATTCTTAAATCTTTCAATTAATCCTGTTGTTTTGGATGTCTTGGCATCAATAGATAAGCTTGTGGAAGGTTTTAAAAACAAAATGTGTTGTGAGTTTTGGCCTGTGATTCACTACACATTTCTGCATTCCTGAAACAGCACCAGCTTGGTCATTTTCCACTCTGAAATTCTTGAGGCCGTTATCCTGATTGGTCCCAACAACAAACAACACACATAAACACACTGTAGTGGCTCACAGCTCCAGCAGTGGATAGTAGACACTTGTTTGTGATTAGAGTCATAACAAAGACCTTGTGTGTTGTGCCCACTAGTAGAGAAAGTAGAGAAGACATATCGAGCCATCTGAAAGAGGTTAAAGCTGTTGAGTAAATACAGTCGCAGTGTACCCTGGGTCCTTGTGTTGCTCCAGTCAGAGGATAATGTACACCTTTTTTTACAGTAACTGCCTTTTTGCTCCCACAAAAATGACGAGCAGACAAATTGATGGTCAAGGTTTGTTTGTTTACTCACACTGCTGATATGACACTGGGAGGAACCTTTGATATTGTTATGTGGAGGAGCTGGACAAAATAATTGGTTAAGCTTGTATTAAAGTTTAGCCTTAGTTAATTCAACTAGATTGTTGTTTGTGGTAAAGCAAAAGGTACACCCACTTGCAGCTTTAATTACCTCATGAAGGACAGCTGTGTTGCACATTGCTTTTGAAATTCAGAAATATTTCCCCTTCAAAAGAGCACAGTTGAGATATTATTGTGATGTGTATTATCTGGTGTGTTTGCTGCAATACTAGTCAGTTGTCCTACCTAGAAAAACACTCAGCTTAAGTGTTTGAAAGATCCAAACGGTGTGGGGAGAAAGCAAATACTTTCAAATTAATTCCCTCATTCTCGCTTCAATGGGACAGTTCACCCCAAAATCAAAAATACATGTTTGGTTTTACCTCTAGTGCTATTTATAATGTAGTTGTTTTGGTATGAGTTTTGGGGATATTCTGCATAGAGATATCTACCATCTCTTGAATATAATGGAACTAGATGGCTAGCTAAAGCCCGGTTCAAACCCAGTGAACTGTCTGAATACTTAAGTGATCTCATTTCTGAAATTATTTAATTCAGATAGATATTCTATTTCACAATCTGGGTACAAAATAGTTGTCTGCTTATTCTTCTACCATTATTGTGATTGGAAGATATGTATGTTAGCTGTACTTTAAGCTATTATTGAGCCAGTGACCAAACTTCAAACAAAACCCCTTATTAAAGAAAAACAAAATGCATCATCAGCAGTACAATGAACTGATCCTGTAGGTGGTTAAAATTCAAGACTGTAAATGCTTTGTGTTCGCCTGATTCTTCCAAGTTTAATCTCACTTCTCCTCTGTAGTCTCTCTGTGATGCTCTCAGCTATGTCATCTTACCTCCTTCAGAGCAGCTGACATCAGTACCTCAAACAGCGTGGGCTGAATGTGTGAGCTCGAGCTCATAAATAAAATGGGAATGAGTCAAACAAGAGTGAAAGGTGTTGGTTTTGGATTAATTTGCACATATTCGGGCCCAGATGACAAACTTCCTTCCTTTTACAGGAAAACCTGCACAGGTAAACGGGTACATTCCTGTGTCTATTAAAGAAAATAGTCGAGATAATAAAGGAGCCCATAGTTAGACATTTTAGGGATGCCAGGAAGTGCTATTATTATGCTTCCCAGAAGTGTCAAGTGTCTGGTGAGTAAAATAACAAGCGATAGCTCAGAATGTCAAACTCTTCCTGTAACTGTAAATCAGGTACAGTGTGATACTTCCTGATGCCACCTTCAACTCGCCAGAGAGATCACAAGTCATATAGAATCACATAAATCAAGCAGAGCAGCGGCGACGGTTATCAGCCACGAACAATCAGGGCAATTGTTATGTGATTCAATGTATCTGGCAGTCAGTGCCAAAGCAAAGCAAAGCACAGCTGTTTAGCAACTTGAAAAACAGCAGAATTTGAAGTCTCTCTGGAATGAAGGTCACGTGGGAGATGAGAAAGATGAATCTCGAGGCCCTGCCGCCACACTCAAAGTTATTTTTTTCCATCCACAATTTTTCTGTGTTTTGATTGTTGAGATAAGATAAAATATTCAGCTCCATGTAGGGAAATAGGGTCTACACAGAGGGCTTAAACAGAAAAGGAGATTAATGAGCTATGAGTGCAAAAATGTAATACAAAATAGTTGTTGAAACACTTGAAGAGACAGGTATCTGATACAACGTAAATGATTGTCGCGTTATATTAATGGCACACTCTAGCAATTTTTTACACAATGTATATTGTGTAACTCAGAATGTCAAACAGTAGTAATAATGTACATTGGTATGTATATTGTTCTCAGTAGCTCTTAAGGAAATCTGTCATGTCCAAGAATAAAGTGTCAAAGAAAAATCTGTATAGTAATGAATTTTTTGATTCCATTGTGTTTATCAACTTAAAAGATCATTTTGTTAGTCAAGAAAGTCACATATTGTTCCAAAGACAAGTACCACATTGTTTTGGTTGAAATTGTTCAGTGACCTACATCTACAACACCAACATGGCTGTCACTGTGGCACATTTCTGAGTGTTAATTGGAACTTTTTGGGTATTATACTTAAACATTTTGATGTCAAACTGCAACATAACTGACTTGCAAAATTATCTTTTAAATTGACAAAGGATGGGCAGGGCTTTCATACATCTTTCATTACAACCCCAGTGATGATGTCATCAGGGTTGTCTCAGATTGGGCTTGAAGGCTACTAAACCTAACCAGCCTCTGTTAGAAACTGTAGGTTTGGAAGGCATCATTGTTGTTGTGACCCTATTGCCTCTCCATTGACCTAACCAAGCAAGTGGTCTAGCAAAAGATGCTGTCAAGTTGCATTGTGGGACATGTAGGTTCCAGGTGGACCTTGACACATACTAGAGACTAAAACACAAGATTTTAGCCTAGAGAAGTTCTGCCAATCACAGGTTGTCTAACTTTACAAAAAATAAAATATTAAATCAGCAGAGTGCACCTTTAACATGCTGTAAACTGTTGCAGTCTCCTGTCAGTAATTGGAGACAGCTGTTTTCAGTCTTTTGGGGCAAGTCCGAATCTTTCAAGGCTGAGGTTCTTGTCCAAGCTTATACAAAAGCTGCCTGTTGTTTTTGAAACTTGAACATTTTTCCTTTGAAGTCTCATGGCAAATCAAGTCTTAAACACATAATGTCTCGTGAAAGTCAGGTCGCCTTCAGTCTCTTTTCTTATTTAACTTAAAATGAGTCTTAGAGACTAAGACTAAGCCGCTTCTCATCTTGTGAAAATAGTGTCCCAAAATAGATCTGTCCATCTTGGTTGAGGATTCATGGTTTCATCCTCCAGGATTGTGTGAAATTGGTGTGATTATAGGCTAGATGATCATCCTCCGCTCTCATTTGGTTTATCCTTCACATCATCAGGAGAGGAGTGTGTGACCTGTCTTGTCCCAAGATGCCGGAGCTGAGCACTGCCAAAATCATTAAAAAACAGGAACCCTGAGTATTTTCACTCCTCCTCCTCCTCCTCCTCCTCCTCCTCCTCAGA
>OMLP01044746.1:0-10192 GCA_900302685.1 Spondyliosoma cantharus
GTCGCTGCGTGGTGTGACACGTGACATCACTCCCAAGACGCCAGAAGAAAGCGAAAATCTTTATTTTTTACTAAGGAAAATGACAAAAATAATAGTAACGCACAGTGACTTGAATAAGTAACTTTAATCTGATCACTGGTTTGGAAACATTAACGCGTTAGATTACTCATTACTGAAAAAAGTGGTCAGATTAGTAACGCATTACCGGCATCACTGATTGTGTAGCTTAAGTGCAACATGGAGCTTGAAGATGTAAAGAAAAAAAGCAACTCATAATTACAGTTGCACTTTACTTTGAAAAGTAGCTCACCTACTTTTAGGTTTGTTCTGAGGTTGCTACACATAATTTGTGTATACTCTGTGCTGTGTCTTCTGATCAGATATTAAAGGGAGTTAATACAAACAAACAAATTCGTACTTATTCCCTCACCCAATGAGAATCGATAAGAGAATCGATAAGGAATCGGATCGATAAGCAATATCGATAATGGTATCGAAATCGTTAAATTCTTATCAAATCCCATCCCCAGATGAGCTGAACTCTTAGGATGGTCACCTACTCAAATCGATACTTTATACAGCACAAGAATGTAAGTGCCATGACAGCAAAACATCTGTGTTCCTTCTTGAACCCAAAGTCAGTAGTGTTTATTCTAAATGCAATTCTGCATACATGACTGCTTCTGTCACGATCCTGTCATTCCAGTCTCATTGTGTGTGTGTTTTGTATGTGTTCTCTGGTTTGTGGTGTCTTTTGCGCTTTTCAAGTGTTCTGTCTTCCCAGCCTGATTTCCCTCAACACCTGTCTTCTATCTGATTATCAGTCCCGCCCTGTTGCCTAAGTTCTTCCCCCTACTGCTTCTCCTCAACACCTGTGCTGCATCTCCCTCATTAGCCTTTCTCTCCTTCCAGCCCCCTCCCCTTTGTAGTGTTTTTCCATTCATTTCCCTCACCTGTGTTTCTCCGCTTCACTCCACCTGCACTCATCCCCTCATCAGGTTTGTCTGTATTTAAGCCTGTGTTGTTCACTTGCTCTTTGGCTGTGTCAATTGTTGTTAAATGGGACAATCTAGCCTTCGGAGCATTTCCTGGTTGCGTCACCAGATACTCCAGCCCCTTCCCGTGCAGCCCAAGAAAGTGACAAGAAGAGTAAAAGTAAGTTTGCCATGTTTGAGCTACAGAAGATCGCAATTGCATTTTTAATCTTCCTACTGTTGGAGGAAGAGGAGAAGCGGCTCTGTCGGCGCTGTCTGCAGCTATTATATCTTGGGTTGAGAGAGGACCATGGAGAGGTAAACCTGTTATTTGAACCCACAGTAATGTTAGCATTTATCATTATTAGCTAGCTAACAGTCAAGGGTAATCAACATACCGATACATTACATTAATGCTGACATATAAACTGTTGATCAGCATAATGGTTAATGCCATATAACCTTGACAATTGATTAATAGTTAAAGAACCGTGACCTCAGCTCAGCATCGACATATTTAGCCATGAATCATCAAAACCAGATTGAGAAGACTAGTTAGACTGATCGGTGGATCGACAAACAGATTCAGCATCTATCAAAGTTCTAAAATGAACTCGAAATATCTTAACTATTATGTAGTCATTGTTTAACCATTTTTCTTCTCCTGTTCTTCCCCTCCTTTCCCAATCCAGACCAGACCCATGTACTGCAGGGTCAATAAGGCCGTCCCGGTCCTGGACAGGTTTTTTGATGATGGAAGACCTTTTGGAATGATGAAGACCAGGTTCAGGTCCATCTTCTTGCAAGCGCTGGAGGTGCACCACACCTTTGTGCCTCAGGTACGTCATCACTCAACAGGATTCATTTGTTTTTTTGAGTACTGAAGCGGAGTAAATCAAAATGAATAAATATTGTTTTTCATTTCAGGTTGGAATGGCATGTGCCGTCCTGCACAACATCTGCCTGTGGGCAGGTAACATCATGCCCCCAGAGGATGAGCTGCAGGATGACATGCTAGAGGATGAGGGGGTGATATACTACATGGCGGGACCGGCTTTCTGCGGAGGTGTCTGCCCTGGAGGAGGTTAACCCCAACCACAACTATCTGTAGTTGGCACGTAACATAATTTTAAAGGCATTATTCCAATTTAAAGTTTGTTGTAATTATCATATTATGAAATTATAATTCTTGCCTCTTTCTCAAAATCTTAGTGACATGGCAGCCGTCGATTGAGTCAGCCCTGCACACCCTGGACGATGTGGTGGACAGTGGAGATTGGACCCCCAAACACCCTGAGTATCGACCCAGATGTCCCACTGACACCAGGGTCTTTATTGTGGCATCCCATCCAGCCCAGCAGCACTGCCATGGACTCCTGCTCAGCCTATTGCTGTACATAATTTTTATTTCTGTAAATGGTTTTGAAGGAAGAGACCATTGGGAATAAAAGAACATTCAATCCCTTATTGTCCCTGACTAGTAGCACTTGATGCCGTTTGCTTAACCTGTTTATAAATTGTAACAAGAGCATATTTTAATTTGTGAAAAAAATCATATGAACAATGAATCACTTAAAATAACACTCAAATTAAATAAGACTCAAAATTATAACAGTAAAGAATGAACAAAATAACTCAACGGTCGGCCATTCTCTCAAGAAGAGAGAACAGCCTGTTCATGTGGGCTGCACTCTCCTGTGTCCTCAGGGATGGAGGCAATTAGGACACGGGGAGCAATGGAAGGCCTCTGTCCTGAGACCTCATCCATGAGGACAAACCAGGGCCAAGTAGCAGCACCGGGCTTCCCACTGACTCCCTCTCCAGTTGCTGGATATTTGCAATCCTAAGGCAGTGGAAATCAATCACGTCAGCTAATTATTCATTAACTTGCATGGGTAAAACAAATATTGAGTTTCCACATCATTCAAACCTGCACCTACTTTGTATTTTTTAAGTTAACCCATTTTTTCCAGAATTGGTCTGAACATAGAGAGAAGCAAGAGAAAAGGTAAACACGAGATGCAAAGATTTACAAAAAGTGACACCAGGACTGACAAATGGGCATCTATTATTTATTATTGCCTTACTTTCATCCAGCCGCGGCGGAATGTTTCACCACCGTGAAGAGGTGGTCGTTCTCTGCCCCGTGTATTTTTTCTGATTTGCTCCTTGCTCCCTGAAAAAAAATTAAATGTAAAAGACGTTTTCTAATATGGCAAAAATAGAATCATTAGGATAATCCTAAACTTAGCTCTTTCTTCAATTCAAATGTTTAGACTAATCTGTTCATCTTGGTCCATTTATGTACATGAAATTAAAATAGTCTAAAACAAATACACCAAGAGTGAACAAATAATGATAGATATGTGTCTTTTGCATGCAAACAAATCAGTTGCATTGTCTTGGAAGAAGTCCAGCAGGCCAAGTATCAGATACTGGGTCAGGCAAATGTTAAAAATGTTTCCCTTGGAAAAAACAAAGAGGGAAGGAAGAACTTTTTGAGAAGGTTTGGGGACCATTTGATTTGTTTGTGAAAGGTGTGAAGCTATAGCAGACAAAGACGAGGTTTAGTTTAGTGAGGCTAATGAGAGTTTAGATGGTGAGGTTACCTTTAAATAAGATTGATTAGACAACAAATTGATACATTATTTTTGTAGTATACCAGTGTTACTATCTGAGAGGTTTATTTTATTTTATTTTTGATCATAATTTTTTTTTCCTTTGTATCTTTTATTTATTTATTTATTTTCTCTTTTTTGCCTTTTGAATTAAAATGTTTTGTTTGAAATGTGTATGTCACCTGTGTCTCAGTGGCGTCTGGAATAGTCGATGTACACCTCTGTGAGTATGTGACGGTGCACGCGAGTTTTGAGTAACATGTCAATTAACATATCGTTCAAAAATGATCTATAACATCTCAAGAGTCACAATAAAATAAAAGACATAAGTCAACCTCTGAATGTCAAACATTTGAAAGTGAAGGCTTTTATGGCTTTACTTCCAGAGGCACCAAGCTAAGCATTACCTACGTATTTTAACTGACATTTTGAGGTTTTGAGGTTTAAAGTAGAGATGTCCCAATCCGATCACGTGATTGGAAATCGGGGCCGATCACGTGGTTTCAGACTCGATCGGAATTGGACGTTACATCCCGATCAGGAATCGGATATATACAGTATATATGTACGACTGTTTCATGAGAGGGCAACAAAAGAGATGCATTTAATACTCATACTCATTTGATACGGCAAATATAAAACAACCTCTCAAAGAATACGAGTTCACTCAAGCAATACAGGCAAAGACACCGAAGCAGCAAACACTCGCAAATACTTTAAAAAGGAAAGAGAAATATCCTCAAAAAAGCGACATGGCCAAAAATATTACAGATAAGGTAACTAAATGAATCACTCTGGATAACCAGCTCATCTCCGTGGTAGAGGATCAGGGTTTTCTTCGTCACCTGGAGTTTTTGAATCCCCGGTATGCCCTACAATCTCTGCATTACATTACATTGACTCCACTCTCAAGTTACAACGTGCCGGTATGCGCACTAGTTTGGTGGGTCTCATACAGCAGACCATGTAAAACAGGCAATCGAGGAGATGCTGAACTCTGTGAAATAGACAAGCAATGCGTCCACGTCATTTAACGTGACAATGTAAGGAATATGAAAAAAGCAATGGATGATATGGAGGTAACAAGTGTGGGCTGTGTCTCACACACACTTCAGCTGGCTGTACACGAGGGTCTGCTGTCACAGCGCAGCGACTCATCTGCTAACACAAAGAAGGTGGACGGCCAATGTTGCAATAGCATATGCAGAATAAGAAAGAGCCATATGAAAGTATATACTTTGTTTCAACAAAATAAAAAAAAAACTATTAAGGAACAGCTTGGATGCAGGTACTTTGTTTCTTAATGCAGCTGTATTATCCAGGAAAATATTAGTTCAGGCTGAGTATCGGATCGGGACTCGGTATCGGCAGATACTAAATATTAAACTCGGATCGGAATCGGGGTAAAAAAAAACCTGATCGGGACATCCCTAGTTTAGAGTTTAACATATCTGGTATTGGATGTTCAAATGAGTGAAAAACTAGTATAAACCCAATATTTACATGCCAGATCTCCGCCACCTGATGTCGTCATGTTTTTTTCTTTTCTTTCTTCTTTTTTGGGCGCACAGTGAATCTTGGGCAATTTATAGCTGTGAAGGATCGTGGCGGTGCATCCTTCAGGAAGAGGGGAAAGAAGGCCACATTTGTGGGCTGCATTTGGAGAAACCTTTGAATTGGGACAGCCTTCGCGCAGCGTTGTGACATAATTGGCCTTCAAATGCGGCCTTTGGCAGATGCAGACCCTGGATTGAGACACATTACTGTGTCTGTTCCCCGGTCCTCATGTGCTCCTCATGTTAACCTCACATTTATGGTTTGTTCTCTGTTTTTGTTTCACTGTTGTCTTCATTCCCTTCATTTGGCAGATTTATTTTTTTTTTGTCTGCTTATCTTCTTTTGGATTATTTGGACTGGTGATCAGTTGTCATTAAAGCTCGCTTTTTGTGTTGAATCTGCCTGCTCCTGTGTCTGCATTTATATGCAAATATATTTTAAGCTTTCTAAAAACCTGAGAGAATAAATTATCGTAAAACCTATTAATCTCAAAGATAACCCATTTCCCTCTGATCGACCCTGCGTTGCTTTAAAACAGCATTTCAGGGGAGATGACCTGGCTTGCATTCAAAGGGAGAATTTCAGCACAGCTTGATATCTTTTTAGAAAGCAGAAAACCCCAAGGGTTGGTATGGCTTTTGTAAAGTGAAGCTTTTATGGGGTTTCAAAGTATCTTTGGCCGTTCAATATTAAAAGTCTGTAAAAGGAATTGGAATCGGATTTTAACTTTTAAGGCTGTGGGCAGTAGGAGAAATCCCTCACTTCTCAGTTTTAGATAAGAGATAGTATATGACTGACTGGGAAATCATTAAAAGAATATTGAATTAATTATTAGTGTACCCACTGATGTACAGACAACTATCACTGGATTACTTTGATACTGAAGGAAACTTTAAAACATTGATGATCCTCAGGCTCTGGAGCTCAAAAGAGTGACTTTTATTTTGTGATCAACATCAGAAAAAAGGCTTAAAATGCACAATATGTAATGCCTGCAGCTAGGGGTCTCCCTATCAAAACCAGACAAAAAAAAAAGTTTGCTGAATGTTGTGTGGGTCGGGCCGGGCTGAGTAGCGGGACATACCTGCCACTCAGCTGCACAGAGTCGGCCAGCTCTGAAGGAGAGAGTCAGGTGCAGAGCCAGACCTTTTGGAAAAGTCAACTCAGAGTGGGCTTTGCAGTGGGTTGGTGTTGGGCCCCACATGGGCATCCCAGAAGAATATACATGGGCGAGAGATGGGCATTCCAGTTGGCCAGCACATATGGGAACTAGATGGGTCCCAACTGGGCCAAAAATGTAATTGTTATAATATTGTTAGGTGTCATCAAAATGTTTTGGTATATCAGCCACTATAATGTAAAGGTAAATAAATGAGGAAAAAAACTCAACCACAGCCATAGATATCCTATCTGCTCTTTTAGCCAGTGCATTTTTTTATAAACTGTTTGCGTGTGTGGCGGGGGTTGTCATGGAAATGAGAAGTAATCTCGCTACTAGTCATTCATTCTGGTCTGGAGTTGCCTGAGGATCACCAGTTTGAAGAGGAGAAGTTTTGGTCTGGGCCAAACAGTGTCGAAGGTAAGTCCTGACGAACAAACTTTTAGGTTTACACAGTGCTTTTTTCAGTTCTATAGTGTTGTTTGTTAAACTATTTTTTTTCCCTTTGGCAACGTTCTTGTCTTGGTGGCTAAACGTCTGTTAGCTAGCATGCTAAATGAGTTGAACATGTAATGTCCTAATTTGCCAATGTAGACTCATTAATTATGTTAGAACTATGCAACTGTCAGAGACTCATATAGTTTTTTTCTGAGGTTTTTTATCCAAATATAGGTTTGACCATTTATTTTCACATAGTCACAAAGAAGTACTACATTACCCATAATCCCAATGTATACCAGCGGGGTCTGTGATTGGCTAAACTCTTTGTTACCTGCGAACAGTGTTTCCGTTTCCGCTAGGAGGCTCACAAGGTGGCAATTCGTGTATGGATCATCAGGAAATCAAGCAAATAGGTCCGGTTTTTTTCCAGCATGCTTCCGTTTGCAGTGGTGGACTTTGTGGATGGTGGAGGTGCAGTCGTTGTACCCTGCAAGTGGTTTACAGGACCAGAGGAAGACTGCCACCAGGACGGGCCACCAAATCAGTGAAGGATCAGCTTGTTCCAAGCACAGACTGGCAACAGTTCAAGTGTGAGTTTTGGGAAAAGCAGGTAGTGTACCAGTGTTTTTTGAGTGACAATAGTGATGATATTTATGTACCAACAAATTGTACTTTTTTAAAGAGTAATAACATTTTGTGTATGTGTTTTGCAGCAAACTATGCCGATGCGAGGCAAAAGCTTTCAAAATCGGAAGTGAACTCAGATTTGCAGAGCGAATCAGATTCGGGAAAGGGAAGAGGAAAACGTAGAAGGTGGTAAGTGAGGCAGTGAATGTAGCGCCAGATAAATTTGTAAAATGTGTGCTATTCATGTAATAACATGCCCGATTCTTGGCATTGATTTAGAATAAAAACATGGCACATGGCACAAGTAATGTCTTTTCTTGTCAAATTTAAATGTTGGTGTTTACAATTTGATTATGTCACATGCTTAGTACAGAGGAACTATATTTTTTGTCTCTTTTTTTTCCTCAGAGTTTTTGACATAATAGTGCTGAACCATTTAAACTACTTTCATTAAATTAGATAATTAACTAACCACATGGTCAGCAGGTGAGAATAGTTTATAGTCTTCAGTGTGTATCTCTCCACCATCTCCTCCAGCGTGTCCAACCTGGCTCCATTCACAGAGCCAGCTCTTTTGACTAGTTTTTCCAGCTATTGTGTAATGGCCGGAATACACTCCTCACCAAATCCCACAGGCAGTTTGATGTGTGAGATGAGCAAAAAACATTACCTTTGTATGTAACATGTAAAATCTAAATAATGCACTTTGTGATTAATGCTCCACCTCTCCCTCTCTGCTTTTTCTGGATGTCACTTACAGGGAGTTTGAAAAGAAATTCCCTCACCAAAGACATAACAAGAAAGGATGCGGAAAAGGCAGTGTCAAAATGGCTGATTGGTGCCAGGGACAGGGGAGGAAACCGTGCCATGAGAGCACACGGAGGAGAGCAAAACCTGTAAGTCACAAAATATGCAAGATATAAATGACAGAGACAGTGCTCAGTGCTTTTTCTACATTCTACTTTTTATTTTTTTTAGTGTTTACTGTGTTCATAATCACGGTGTGAATTTTGGCATCAAAACAAATACGGCACTTAAAGGTTTAAAAATATAATATTTTATATTTATAGTTAGGAATGATGTTTGCTACAAGAATGATCTGTTGCTTTTGTTCATATCACTACAGTATATAGGCTGTATAGGGTCTATAAAAGTCTTAAATTCAATTTGGAGCACCCTTGAGATACTTCATAGATCACAGTAATCAGCTGTCTCAAAGCACTATTAAATGAGGTAAGGTCTGTCTTCGTCTTTTTTTTTTCTTTTCAAAGGGCTGTTGGAACAGGGAGGACACAGGAGTAGAAGACCATCATCATTACATAGCAGACATACACACATTACACTGTTTTTCCTATATTTGCTGTTGAATAAACTGTTTTCCTTAGAAATTTGTTTGGCCTCTCTCCTTTTTTTCGCTATATTAGCTTTTTAGTCTTCTAATCATTGTTTTACTCTTCAGTTAGACTTTCAAATGTATCATTACCCCTATTCAATACCAATCTCATTACCAATGCTACTGTATTGAAAAGAATCATCAACTGTCTATGTTCATTGAATATATAAAAACACGTTTTTGCCCATGTGGGACCCGTATGAAGCCCAGCAAGGGCCCATCATCAGCCCATCAGGGCTGACACACGAGGGGCCTCCATGGAAACTGAGGACAAATTTAGCTGGGCCCCAGTTGGGCAGCCAGGCATCTGGGCACCACATGAGTGTGCTGGCTGGGCAGTTTCATGTTCTCTCCCGTTAATCAACCTGGCTGCAGCAGTGATCATGCAGAGGGAACTGGAGCTGGTGGGGGGAAAGATGAGAGAGAACCAGAGTCTCTGATGAATGCTGACTTTAGTGAGAGACACACACCCTCAGTATGCGGCTTGCTAGCTTAGAGTTTATGTACCGTCAAGTAATTTGGCTGTTTGGGGCAAATAAACACTCATTCAAGTAACTCAAGTGACTCAGGCATAAATGTTCACAGAAAAAAGTGTTTCAAAGTTTTGGTCTTGTTCGCAGACTTCCTTGCTCTGTTTCCGAAGGTGAAGTGTATAAAGGCCATATAAAGATTCCTTGGGTTGGAACAATGCTGGAAACATTCGGGATAATGTAAAGACACAACTTAACAACATGCATAACACAGGTCTAGTTGGTTTTAGACATTTTGTTGATTCATTTTAATGCTTATGCAATCAACCAGGTTTTACAATAAATTTGATAGACACCATTTAATGTCTACTAAAATATAGATAGAATATAGATATAGTAATATAAATGTAATAGATTAACAATCATTGTAGGTTACGAAGCAGATCCAAAGTTAAAGACTGTTTATGATTGTATCATTACGCCCCATGTAATTGCTCAGTTAGCTTTGCGTATTCTAACCTGCTGCATACAGAAAAAAAGACTCCCGTAGCTGATGCACAAAGTACAAAATTGTACCTTCAACTGTCAGCAAGTACTTCTACATTCATTCAACATTAACAGCGGGGCTCATTAAGTGGCTGTAATGGTGCATCTGTAAAATTGGATTGCTCTTCTACCTCCATTTGCCTGCATAATCTCTTGAAAAGATTGCTCTATTTACACACATGAACAGCAGTGAAAGTGGGACAGGTGGGTGTAATCATGTTCATATTTGCATGCAAAAAAAGAGAATGCAGGAAACTGTATGAAAGAAATAACCAATATGTTGTCAATGGCACTACTATCTTCCTGCTACTGGCTTTGCTTTTTATTCACTCTTTGTTTTTCGCTCTTTATTAACAGACTGAATGAAAGTGTGACTTCATGTTCATTTCAAGACATTTGGCATCTGG
>OMLP01044747.1:0-10131 GCA_900302685.1 Spondyliosoma cantharus
GAGTGATACTACAGTGCAGGCTGGATGGTTCAGAAATTAAAGGGAAGCAACATTTGCATGTTTGCACTGAAACGTTGTGTTTATGCCATAAATAACCGTCTCTGTCTGTGATTGTCTCTCTGACTCTCATCACCTCTCTGCTTCTCTTTTCAAACATTAATCTGCCCTCAATACTTTATGAGTATCAGCTGAAATGCAGCTGCAGCGCTGAGCTGTCAGGGATGGAAGCATCGACATGTTCGTCTTCATTATGTAATCTTTCATCAGATAAATCAGAATTCGGACCGTATTGTCGGCTGCTTTGTGTTGAGACTAAATGAAACGCAGATGCATTTGAGAAATTTGGCTAAACAGCGACGGGACGATGTAGAAAAACTTCAGACTGTCTCACTTTAACCTCGTCTGACTCGTGGAGAGGACGAGACGATCTCCATCAGCAGGTTCTGTTAACATTAGAGGATCTATTCCTTCCCTAATCTAATTAATCTAATCTGACTTTAGTGTCGTTTCCCAAAACAAACTTCTGAAAATTGTGAAATGATACCCGATGTTCCCTCGTGCTCGTCCTGCATCAGATATCCTGAAGAGACAAGATGCTGAAATATCTTCAAAATCCTGTGAAGGCAAATGTTTCCTACTGACTCCACAGTTTCCCTTTGAACAGAGTTATGCTTTATTGTTTAAACGAACACCTTGACAGAGATCAGATTGATATTTACTTCCTCGTTAAAACCAGCTACACGTAGCTTAGCTTAACGACAGGAAGCAGTAGTGAGCAGTTAGCCTCCATCAAAAGTCAAATAATGACAAATATTACCTGTAGGAGCTCTGAAGCTGTCACGTGGACTCACAGTATCGTCTCTATCTAAATCTAACGATTTAAAAAAGTCACCTTTTGTTCTGTGACAGCTAGCTGACCTGCTGAGGTCACGACTGACGACGTGCTCATCGCGTCCAGCTGGTGGGAATAAATCCAACGTGTGAGCTAATGTTGTCGTCATCTAATCTGTGATTGAACCTCGGGTGGATTTAGAGAGTCACGCTACACAAAATTAGCTACTGTGTAGCGGCAAGTTAACAAGTGACAACAAGGCACGAACATCTTTTAATATCTCTGTGGAATATATTCAATAATATTAGATTCTATTTAGATTTTAGTGCCGGTGTTGGTTCATAAACAGGAGATACTGTAGCTGTCAGATAATAATGACAGTCTGCACAATATGACAACAACCCTGAAGCCATTTCTACTTTTATATATGTTAATTAAGGAACATATGACAGGTGATTATGAGAAACACATTAACATAAAGTAGCTCAGGAGCTGTTCACCCTGCTGCACACCTCTGTGCTCTGGAGTGTCAGCACAGTCCAATAATAATGTAATTGAAGGATAAGTTCACAAAACAGAGTCACGGTGTTCTCCTGAACGCCTGAACGTGTTTCAAGAAGCCCTGAGATCCCACATTGATTTGAAAAGACGTTATTCACACCCTCAGACGACGCGCGCGCCGAACCTTTTATCACAGCGGCGACAGCGAAGATTTGAGTTTGTAAATAACGTCTTTCTAAATCAGTTTGAGATCTGGAGACTTTGATTACACCAGGCGAGCTGCGTGGAGCGGTGTCGTGTCCCCAGCTTCTTCAGTGGTGTCGGTGCGATGCGGTTTTCCTTTCTGTATCGGTTTATTAAAACGGGGACAGCGTCACTTTTATTTTTGGGTGAAATGTTCCTTTAACTGCATCTAGTTGTGACTGAAAAGCAGCCACGGTTTGAAACTTTATCTGTTTCATTGTCAAACCTTCTCCTCTGACGTTCTCTCATCTTTCGCCTGCATTGTTCGTGTTTTGGTTCATGTTCTGGTCTCTGTAATCGTCTCCGTCCTCTTCTGTCTCTCCTCGCCGTGCAGCGGACACGCCCATCGAGGAGTTTACTCCCACACCTGCCTTCCCCGCCCTGCAGTACCTGGAGTCGGTGGACGAGGGGGGGGTGGCGTGGCAGGCGGGGCTCAGGACGGGGGACTTCCTGATCGAGGTAAGAGCTGCTTCGTTTTTCAGATTGAGTGTTGCGATATCTGCGTCTGTGTTCAGAACCCGGTCCAGCGTGGTCGGGAACACGATGAGTCCTCAGACTGCTTCTTCTGGTGAATGTTGTTGGCTTCGGTTTCTGGCTTCAGGCGTTCTGTTGGACTCTACTGCTGGTTGCATTTTGGGAAGCGAGGACGCTGTCGTTCAGGATGTAGAAGTAAAAGGCGCAGAAGCTCAAACCTGCTGCCTCGGAAGATTTCTGATGAGTATCCGTGTCGCTCGTGCGAGCTGCTCAGTGGATCTTCGTTTTAGCAGAAAATATTTAGTCTGATTGGTCACAAAATGAACTGATCCAGTAAGATGTGGGTTTATTGGAGGTTTACCAGTTTGACTCTCAGAGGAAAGTCTGTTGGGTGAAAGTGATCGTGACCGACACGCTGGTGCTGAAAACTGACATGTTTTTGTCGTTGGTGATATTTTTCTGTGGGATTTGTAGGTGATTTAGTAAAAGTTCCTGCAGTGACACATGTGTGATACAGTCTCCATGTTTCTGTCTCTCCTGGGAGGTTGTTCCCGTCACGTAGAGCTAGAAAGAATCCATCCAGACGGATTAAACATGTTGAACGGATTATCAAAGGTTTACACCGACCCTCTCCAGCAGTCCGAGTCCAGAGTCCAGTTCTGACTGAGGTGTTAACATCAGGCGTTTATCAGCCTGATCGGGCGGCTGCAGCTGTTGTCGTGTGATGAACCGAGTCCTGAGTGAGTCTGGAGGTCCGTGTGGTTCTCCTGAGGCCGCGGCAGTGCGGTCGGCCAGAGCGCCAACAGTATATTTTGTCTCTCGCTGCTCATCGAGCGGCCGATGACCGTGAGAAGACAGACCTGCAGGGTTTGAGTCTGTCTTTAATATTAGTAGAAAGGCTTCGTGTAATGCAGATACAGACGCTGATGAACTGGACAGAATAGTTTATATTTAACTTCACACCTTCACATTCAATAAAAGACGCCATCCGTGTGAGAAGCTGTGTGAAGGAGTGTCTGTTCACCAGGCGGCTGCGTCTCTGAGTCAAACCTGCTTCATTGTGTGACTGAGACCTCTGTTGTTTCCATATAACTGCTGAACTAGATTTGTGTTTGAATTAAGTACGCACGGTTTTATTAAAGTGAAACTCTCGCCATAATGCAACCGAGGACGCAAACGTTTGTTTAAAAGCATAATTACGTCGAAAGAGACACTTTTAAGATTGACCGTATTTTTGTTTTCAGGTCAAACTCATTTTCAATGGAGTGCTAGAGACAAATACTATGTTAGCATCAACATCTCTGTTTTTAAAACACTAAGAAGACTCGACACAACATGAAACTTTGCTGGTAGCATCACCAGGGTCTCTACACATGAACTCCAGCATTGAGAACATTGTTTGTGTGCACAGAGTTACTAAAAAGAAGGTTTTTGAACAACTCACGTTAGCAGCTGCTTGTTCCGCTCGCCGCCGTCCTGCCAGTGGAGAAGTGTGGATCTGTGAATGAGACGTAACCTGGAGGTGTTCTCAATGCTGGAGTTCATGTGTAGAGACGCTGGTGATGTTGTGGCAGCAGATCTAGTTGCTCTCTGGGGATGTTGGCCCGGTAACACCCGCCCACAGAACCGTGTGTCACGGTGCGTCAGACTGGACTTCTCCCTCCATTCATCTCTGTGAGGAGCAGGGTGACACGGGTCTGCATCTGGTCCTGAGTTGAACCTCCATCTTTCACCTCACGCAGAGTGTAGGGCACAAGATAAGGGACAAAATTAAGTCCACTGAGAAGCCAGCAGAAGCTGAATCCCAGCTGCTGCTGCCAAATGATAAGCCGGCGCTGCTAACTGAGAGGCCATCGGTGTCTAACCTACGAACCCGCTGGGTCAGCTCCTGACCCGGTTGGACAGCATGCTGCTGATAGCTACGCTAGCTTTCCATCGGGTTTTCTTCTTCTCCTTCTCCTCACCAGTGCTGGCTGATCATTGGCCAGATCAGTAAATGGCCTCAATTTTGTCCCTTATCTTGACAAAATATCGATACGGAAACATATTGTATTGCTTCCTCTGCAATATGTTAGCGATACACTTTTGACAAATATTGATATTTGTATTTGAAAGAAGACGAATGAGCTTTTCCAGTGTATCGTAGAATCACTGTGTCATGAAACCATCCGACCTCCGATTCAAGAAATATTGTTTACCTGCGTTCTGAAAAGCAGCGAAGGAGGAAGCAGAGTCAAATATTCAGCACCTCACTTTGTATCAAGCTGTTAGTAATTGAAATGTACAAAGATTATTTTCACTGTCTGTTAGTCGATTAGTTGTTTGATCCAGATAAAGTCAGTAAATAGAGCAAAACGTCACACGAACATATTTGGGTTGTGGAGAAATATTCACATTTCAGAGATTTTTGACACTTGGTCAGATTTTGATTCTTAAGATAATAACTCAAACGGATGAATCGATTATAAAGATAGCTGTTGATGAATTTAACTTTTCGGTTTCAGTTTATCTTTGGTGCTCATGTTTGTTTTCAGATCTGTTCGTTTTCTCTCTCTGATATTTGTTCTTCACTTGACGTATTTTAGAATAAATCTAATCCTCCACTAAGATAGATTTCCTGCGTTTATCGAGGTTTTCTATGAAGCTGGCACAAATGAGAATTACAGTGTTGTGTAACATTTGATCTCTTGGGTTTATTTTCCAAATGCCTTCATATTAAATACTTATTTTTTTTTTTTTTATCCAAATAGCTGAAAATCATCAGTAGTGCTGCTCAGCTTCACCATCTTTATCATCGCTCGGGTGAAATGTCGGGATTGTCGGGATTTCAGTCACTGTTGTTCCTCCTGCTTATTACAAATCATCGCAGCAGCTGAGAGGAAAGAAACAGTCAGAGAGGAAAAAGCACATTGTCTATTTTGAGCTGCACTTTTTCCTCTTCTCATACGACTCCATAACGACTGTGTGTGTGTGTGTGTGTGTGTGTGTGTGTGTGTGTGTGTGTGTGTGTGAGCGGCGCTGCACTGGGGACGGGTTTATTTTGTGTTTCTGTTAAATGGAGCATCAAATGAGGAGAGCAAACTGTATCTCCCTCCCTCCCTCCGTCCTCGTCGCTCATTTGTTTTATCTCAGTGTTCTGTTGACCCCTTTAATCATCTCATCAGTCTTCTTCCGACTGAAGTCAGAACTGCAGCAGCATCAGAGAACCACCATGTTTACTAAATGCATCTCTGGGATTGAGGATGTTTGACGCGTCCACAGCTGCGCAGCCTCAAGCTGCCGTCCGTCCACAGCTCGTGTTCTCTAATGAGAGTGAGCAGAATATCACGCTGATTACAATCACTGTGGTTGTGCAGTTGGAGCTCAGACTGCCGCTTAAGTCTAAATATTTGTTGAGACATCCAATCGGGACTCGTACAGTCGCCTCAGAGGATCGTCTCTGTGGCGCCGCCTGAGTCGGACCGTCCTGGAGGTGCAGCTCAGCACATCCCCGTCCTCGCTGCTGAGCTCCTCCCGTTACCAGGAAGAGATTCATGGATGCCTCACCTGCCTCACCTGCCTCACCTGTCTCACCTGTCTCACCTGCCTCACCTGGCTCCTAATGGATTGTTCTGTCATCATTTAGCCTTGTGATGTGATGTGTTACTGTAATGGCTGCCGTGTTCTGTCTGTAAATAAGGAGACATATTGAAGAGTGTGACGACGGATCAGGTATAAGCTCCATCTGATGTTTCCGTGTTGGTGTTTTTCCCTCGGATGTGGGTTTTTGTGATGTCAAAGCTTTCAACAATGTGAAAGTACAAATAAGTGTTTTAGTTCTCTCTCCCGAAACAAACAGCCGAAGAAAACTGAAAAGAAATGGTTTCTATTGTCTGTATTTTTCAAGGTGTCGAAGTTAGAAATTCCAGTATCGCAACATTAATTTAATATTATTGTTCGAGGGCAAAAATTGATTTTTAATAAAAGACAAATATTACGAGGGCTGTGTTCTGTGTGTTGAGCGTCGTCAGAGGAGCGAGAGGAGGCGGCTGCTCGGCGTCGATGTTGTTTCAAATGTTCAGCGTTCGTACTTTTGAAAACGCAAGTATATAATTGATCCAAACCATTTTTTACTGAACCAAAACAAAGAGAAAAGACAGAAAACTGAAGGGAAACAGAGAATAATGATAAGTGAACAGTAAAATGATGAGCAGCGTTGATCCGGAGGGACGGTCTGTTCCCGACCCACTCGACCACGACAGCCCGCCGAAGATGCAACACGATGATGAGATAAACCGTAAATCATAAATCTGAAGGGACAGAGAGCAGTTTGGAGGAAAAGTTAAACAAATTAGTTATTATTTCTAATTCAGGCGTCAAAGAGTTGATTAGTAGAGAAGATGTAACTGGGAGTGTTTGTTGGTCTGACTGACACAAGTCAGTTCACGAGGCCGCCTGCTGACTGACTGAATTGGTTTTTGAAATTAATCTAATTGTTCATTAGATTTTTGTTGCCGTGCTGTTTTACGTTGATCCATAACAAATCACTTTTTATTAGATTGTTGAATGTTGTGACGCTTAAAAGAACAAAAACACGCTGCTGCATGGTGAACAGTGAGACGAGGACCGGGATGGATGCTGCGTCACCACGTTTCTCAAATGATTGTCACTTGCTCATTGCAGATAAATCTGTGCGTCCTGGACGCCGCTGCTCTTCTCATGCGCAGCGTTTGTCGTGATCGTCGAAATGAACCAAAGGAAACGATCTCGGGTTGTCAACAGGGTGAAATCGGGACCAAACACAGTCCAGACCTCCTCTTCACCTCTTCACCTCTTCACCTCTTCTCCTCGGGCTTCTTTCTCTTTCTTCCTCCATCTTGCAATCAGTGCATTCAAATCACGTGCGTCATTAATAATGATAATAGCTGTTTATATTAATATGGGTTTGAAAAAAAAAAAGGTTTATTCAAGTTTCTGGAGGACTTGTTCCAGTTTGTGTCTCACCTCGATGAAAGCGTGCTGGTTGGCTGGTTGTTGTGACGTCGTGGTGACGACGCGGCGACGGTCTCACCTGACGACCTGCAGATTCAGCTGCTGAGCAGATTTTCAATGTGACAGGTGATCTCTTTATCTCCATGTCTGGATGTCGGATGCTCATATACAGATTCAGGATCGTCACTCTGAGCTCCTCTTAAAGTTTCCTCTCCTTCAGATGCGTTTAATTAAGTAGAACTTCCTCTCGAAGCGAAGGAAGCCTCAACTATCACACCATGTTTGTTTGTCGTAAAGGAACTGATGTGAGTTAGCAGTGTGCACCTGTACCTGGCTAACGTGTGTGTGTGTGTTTTAAACATCTGTTTTTGTGTCTGCAACACTGCACATGTTTCCCTCCTACTGTACATTAGCAGAACATTTCCATTTGCATGCATGATTCAGGGCCTGGCTGAGCATCAATCTTTCAGGGCCTCTTACAGCTTGGCATCAGGATGCATGCACGCACTTTTCTGCACTCGCACACGAGCACTCAAATCATTTGCCTAAATGTGTTTAAGTGGGTGCTTGTCGTAGTCCCCATCAATAACCGCCATGCTTCAGCGGCCCCGGCTTCATATCAACACAGCTCGTTGACTTTGAGTAAGTGAGACGAGTCAACGAGAGGAGGCTGCGGCGTGCGACGAAGGAGGAGGAGGACTCGTTATTGAGATCCTGATCACCTGTCTGTTGCACTCCAGAGGCTGAAAAGTCAGAAATCAGAAGATCGGAGGTGATTCTGACGATGCAGACTGGTTCTCCTGGTCAGCTGCTGCAGCACAGAGTCGTTCCCGTGGCCACAGGAGGCGGCCAGTCATCATAATTACGTGGTGTCCTTCGGGATCGCCTCATCGCTGCTGATTAAGCCGGAGGCCGAGTTCATCGCAGGACACTGTGGCTCATTTTCTCTGCTTCACGTTACCCCAACGTGTTTGTGCAAGCGGGCAAAGCCTTCGTGTTGCTTTCAGTGTTCAGGAAATTAGAGATCAACAGTCACCGCTCGCAAATCTGTCCTCAGTCTTGAGGTGCATCTGTGTTCTTTCTGTCTCTAATTAAATCTGACAATAAGTAAATGTGTTTGTCTAGAGCTGCGAATAGCAATTTTTCTGGGATATGAAAGAGATTCTGAGAGAACTGATGCTGTAAATCGCACCAGGAAGCGTCCTGCGAGGTGCAAATATTAACGAATTGTAATGTTTGCATGAAGAATGAAATGAAATGGTTTCTGAGATTTGTGGTTAAAATCTGTCGATGGAGAAATGATTTGAATCTCATCATGATTTTGGCTGCTGACCAAAGCTGTAGTTTTTTATTATTGTGGCACAAACGTGTCCGTCAGTGTGGAGATTTAATCACAAACAGGAAAATCCTCCCACGTTTGACACTCGGGTGCTAGTTGCCGACCCTGACGTGCCTCCACAGGAAGGCAAACGGTAAAAGAGAAAACGATCTGATGAGTGGATACTGGATCAGTTTTAAAACCTTCTGCATTCAGTCTGAGCCGATGAAGACGGAGCAGAAAATGAGGGAGGAACATTATCCATGAGTTATAGAGGCTGAAGTCTTGGTCAGTATTGTGGATGTTTGTTCGTCTGCTGTGGTTACATCTGATGAGGAGTGTGCAGCTGTTTCTCCAAGTGCAGACGACAAGAGACATTTTTAAGAAGTTAAAGAAGAAAGTTGTAAAATACTGAACGACGGCTCCGGACAGATGTGAGTCAGTCAACTCACAGCTGAAAGTGTTTTCACAGTTTTTCTCGTGTCGCTCTCGATAATATAAAAAGTCTGAACGACCTCCTGAGAAAGGTTCGATCCATCACACAGCATGAGATCATGTTTCCCCTGAATCTTTGTCTTTGTCTGTAAATGTGACAGAAAACATTTCAGACTTCGACCACCGTGATAAACCCGCGGCGTTCACGACGGGCCGCTGCACTGATGGATCAGAACCTGACTGAGAACAGATCGCTGAGGAGCAACGCTGATGTTAGTGTTTGATGTTGGATGTTTCTATTCTGTCACATCAAATCTGCATCAAAGCTGCTTATTGAATCAAATCAGTCTCAACTCAAGTGGAAGATACTGAAAAATTCAAAAACTCAGCTGAGATCAGTTCTTTGTGTTGGCAGAATAGATGGAAACACATTTAACTTGTGGCCTGAACATATATTTGCGCGACTTATATTTCAAGTATTGTTTTTATATGTGTGTATTTTAATAAAAACCACAGATATGTTGAAACTTTGTGTTTCTTTAGGTCCAATTTTCACTTTTATCTTGTGACAGCTTTGTGCTTTTAGTCTGGCAGGTGAGGTTTGGCACAAAGTTAATAAAAGGCTTAAAAAATAAGTTATAGTTCACAAACAAACATCTGGAAATTGTCCCAAAGTCTCCTTAAAAGCATCAAGTGGCGCCGACAGGTTATATTGTGACTGAGCTGTCAGAAACCTGAAGTCAATCAGCAGACGTGATATGGGTGGAAGTCAGACTGTGAGACTCGTGACTCTGACGAGATGCGATCAGCTGTCTGGTTTCAGTGGAGACGACTCGCTCTCCGTCAGCCTCGCTGAACTACACGACCACAGTCGCTTCGTCCATCAGCCGCGTCGATCCTCCGTCTGACTCCATCATTGACCATTCTGTGACCCTGCAGAGGGACGTACGCTCACTAACGGCTCTCCCAAAGTTAAAAATACGCTCCTATGCTGACATGTCGTCCCGGCTCGCTGTTGATGTGTGAAGCTCATCCGTGAACCGAAGCGCCGACAATGAGCGGGAGGACGCCGCCGCAGTCAGGAGGGCTGTGAGGTCCACCGACGCCATGAAGCCTGCGAAGAAGAGCGCTCGTCAAAAAGCTGCTCTCACTGGGCCGCAATTATGTAGTAAGTGTGTTACTAGCAGTACATGATGTGTATAAAAAGTGTGTGTGTGTGTGTGTGTGTGTGTGTGTGTGTGTGTGTGTGTGTGTGTGTGTGTGTCCTTCTGTCAGATCTCTGCCTCTCTGCATCCCTCTGAGGGCTGCAACACAGCACACAACTGTCAGTTGTGCAGTGAACTAGCACAGGCAGTCC
>OMLP01044750.1:17049-50071 GCA_900302685.1 Spondyliosoma cantharus
CACACACACACACAACACACACACACACACACACACACACACACACACACACACACACACACACACACACTCTCCAGCCTCGGTCCGGCCACAACGAGAGGCCTGTATATTCCCAGATATTGGGAAATGTTTCTGCAGGGGAGAAACAGAATCTGGGAGAGCGAAGAAGGGGGCTCGATCTGCATGCTTACAAAGAGGAATAACAGTAGTGCACGCACACACACACACACACACACACACACACACACACACACACACACACACACACACACAGGGTGTTTAGCTGCAACTGTATCTACAGTATGAGACTGGAAAACTGCGCATGAGCATCACAACAGGCTCCTGTCTTCACCTGCCAGGTGAATATCTCGGCTGTCGTGTCCAGTGTGGACACTTTGCAACCTTCTCAGTCCCCACCATGCCTCCTCCCACAGGGGGCACGGTGTTATTTTTAGCCCCTGTCTTCATGGCAGATGGGCAAGAGACTGTGATGCTGTGGATGCTCATGCCCCACCGCTTCTCTGCCGTTAATCCGTGTTGCCCATATCAGAGGTGTGGGACTGCAGAGACAGCCTGGCTCCATGCGAGCAAAGCGGATCTCTGGACACAGTGAAAGGCAACCGGTAGCCAGATTAGATCCTGAAAGAGTGCACCTGAAAACGCTTGCGTGACAGGATGGAGCCCCAGCAGTAGGCTCGCCGCAGATTTGGGTCCTCAGGTGGTGTTTTAAGTTCTTAGAGTGAGTTTTGTTTGCATTTTCCTTCCATATTTTCATTTTAGAATCTTCTCCGTGCTGCGTTCTCCTCAGAGTCTTTAATTTGCTGTCACATATGTGGCCGAACATACATACTTCTGTAGCGTCCACCGTGCATAATATGTACAGATATAAAGATGTATCTAGGGTCTTCCTCTGCCTGGGAGCGTTTGTGTGTCTCGCATCACATGTTCTTGGACGCAGAAGGTGTCGGTTTTGAGTTTCTTTCACCAAGTGCGACCATGTGACTGCTTGGCCAGGCCTCTGTATTTTCCAGAGTATTCAAAAGGTGAAATAAGGTTAAAGATAAGTACAATTTCTTTTTTTCCCTCAAATTGTACAGTCTCTTTGTTCAATGCCCTTAGTTTGGGTTGGTTGTGTTCAACGTTTTCTCCATCAGAATAACAAGGGTTCGTTTGACGCAGATGGTTCGAACATGAGCAGCTCCGGCGTGGACGTCTGGGTTTTTTAAGCAGTTGATTGGTGTTATGAATATGATAATAGCTCCCCCTGGTCCGTCACAAGCTGGATGGAATATTCTCCGTATCGCTTCCACATGTAATCTACTCGGATTTCTCTGCAGCGAGTGCAAAGGCCAAATGGGTCAGTTTGAGACAGTAGGAATCTGTTTAGAACGCTACAGCAAACGCCTACAATATTCCTGGTGATCCAAAAAAGTTCAACCTGCAGCTCAATTTACTTTATTTGTCATCTACTAGTTTAGATCCAAGACTGCGCGGCCGTTGACCCTGAAGGCTCATATTCTGCTCGAAACATTATATTATTATGTTGTTATTATTATCCAGCAGGCTTATGCGGCTGCCCTGAAACATTAACTCGTCCATGCTCAGCCAGAGACACATTGTTTGGCCGCGTCCTCTAACAAAAGTCTCGGATTTATAAATCAGTAGGCCTATATGTCTCTGTTAGCCCCCCGGCCGCACCAGGGAGATTACCCGAGGTCTTCACAGCTTTTCGGTATGCAGCGACAGAGGCATACCGCGAATGACAGCAGCTGTCCTCTTAGCAGCAACATAATGCATGTAGGGGATGTATTGCAACCGAGTCCGCTGTGCACACATCTGATAAAGACATCAATGGGGCTTGACCCTGAGTCGTTACAGAGGCCACGAACATGCTGACGATGGTTCTTAGCACGCCGCGACGATTTTGAAAACTGCATCAGGTGGCAACAAACAGTAAAACGATGCAGTGGGAAGCAGGAACAGGTGGAGAGAGGTCTGTTTTAATGTGGCTCCCTATAGGGTTCGAAATACAAGGTTAACTGGTGGGTGACAGGGTGTTGAAGGTGTGTTGCGATTTGACCCCGTGAGAAAACAGGGGGAACGGGAGCACGGCAAATGTCAAAGGACGTGTGGATAAAAGCTCTTGTTTGCTCTGTAGATCTGTTGTTTACAACTTGACCACATACCAGGAGGGGTAAGTGCTGCATAATGAGGGCAGTGAGAAGTCTGAACCCCCGGCACCTTCACGACACCAGAGTTGAGCCAATAAGTCATTAAAGTTGATGAACATATAGATCTTTATGCCACCTAATTAAGCATGACTTCATTTTAACATGTTGTCTATTAAATTCAGATTCAGTACAGGATATTGGAGGCATTTTCTGCTCATCTTTAAGTTGTCCAGGGAGTGGCCCTCGGTAGTTTCCATACTGGTATGACTGATGAATGATGACACTTTCACAGGAAGTCCAGAGATCAAACGCCGCCTCTCTTTCCTGCACGATCTCATGTTGCCCCAGTGACAAAAGCCAAAAGCTAGTTCGGTTAGTTTCCGGAGGTGAATATTGGCATTCGCATTCCGCGGCCGGCTAGTGTAACGAAGAGGTGTCTACATTACTCCGTCTATATCCTCAACCGGAATGGCATAGGTCACATGGCCTTTCGTGACATGCAAGGTGATATATATATTACTGTCGGGGAAGGCTTCTGAAATCTGTCATTCCTCCGCCCTCTTCCTCAGAATGCCTCCCGTACACAGTGTGACTGAAGCAGCCGGTTCATGTAATGAGTCGATTGTCTTCTGCTAGACTCTTAAAATCAAACCACTGGTGCAAAGTAGCCAAACAATGTGATTCACTCAACTGTCTTTGAGTAGAATTTCGCGGTACTTACTTTGCTTTATTTGACTATATCCATTTTATTTGACTTCATATTTTATACTCCGCTTGTGCTTTTCACTGCACTGCATTCATTTAACAGATACAGTTACTATTCAGTTCACAGATTTAGATTTTACATAAAACTACAATCACCAACTTCTAATTATACGCCTGTTGCAGTTTACAGTAACTTCTGTCCAGACTCATAGTATATCTGAAGACTTCAAAGGAATTTAATAAAAGGATTAAGTGTATTTTTTGGGAAAAGGGAAGTTGGCGCTATATTTATGTGATGTACGATTCCGGTGAATGATTTCCAGTCAGAAAAATGCTGTCATCACGTAGAGACTATTTTTACAGAGGACAGATGGAAAGCTTCCTCACATGGTGCATGACAATTCTTCAAATATGGATGTTGCTGCAAAGAAGCGTCTTGTAATTGTATTGAGCTGTAAAACACGGATGCATTAGACACAAGCAGCACAAAAGATCTGGAAAATCACCAGTTTCATGGTGCGCAACCAAGATTTGTGTCTCCAACTCAGGATCTGATCAAATGTGAGTTGTGGTCGCTTCTGTTCCTGATGCATTATGATGTCAGAGTAAAGCTGACCTTTAACTATTTGGATTGAAAACTTCATAACTACATCAGTTGTCCTGTTTGACATTTGTGTCTAATAGCAGATGGATTCTTGGGTTAGGCCAAAGACACGCTTGTGACATTTGACCACCAAAATCTAAGCAACACATCGTTGAGTCCAAGATGAATTTGAAGACATTTTGCCAAAAAACTTAACGCTAGTGCTGGTTTGGTTGTAGAGGCATGAAAACATGAGACTGATGAAACTTACAAGATCCCATGTTTCAGTTGTTTGAGTTGTCAGCTGTTGGATAGCTTTACGCAACCAAACTACTTGGTTAAGTTTAGGAAAAGATGACGTAACATGTGACCTAAGTGAAATAAATTCAAATCAAGTTTAAACAAGTCAACACTGACGTTTCGTTGCATATGGGACACGAACACCGGAGTCAAAGTACTGTATCTGCTTGATCCATCCATCATCCCCCTCCTCCACCTGGCTTGGACTTTCTTGCTCTTTATATGTCACCTGACCTTTTTCATGAGGGGTTTTTTGGAGTCACCTGTAGGCAATTTGAGTCTTAAGTCAGATAGAAGCACCTGGGCTTTTTCTGGACATGTTTTATGATGAGTTTAAGCGTGATAGACAGAATCTATTTTAACTGATACCGAATATCACTCTTGCCCGTACTCTTGGCCTGTTAGTGTGCACAATCACGCAATGATAAATGTAGCTACAAAACTCAACACGCAGGCAAAACATATTATTTACCCAACTGATGTGGGAGACGAGGCAACAACAGCTTGGAGAGGCCTTTTTTGAGATTGGCAGGCTTTCAATTGAGCGACCAAGCTTTTTTAAAAAAGAACATTTGATGGCCTCAGCAGTATCGGTGTGATGTAATGCAATCAGGAAACGTTCACCATAAGCCATGGAGAAACACATCCACTCTCAGGATGTGTATTTTAAGGTTGGCTCACGGTCGAGTGCAGCGGGGCCCACGGCTCACAGATTGGGGGGTTTTGTAACGGGACGATGAGGGTAGTGTGAAGGGAGTAGGTGTAGGCTGACCAGGTTGCCTTGTGACCAAATGGCACAGAAAAACTGTCAATACTGGTAATAAATCTAAAAGGTTTCTTGTGTAGGATGAAGGAAATACTGACCCATGTAGTTTAACTCCTTGAGGAGGAAAAGAGTCCTTGTAAATCTCGCTGGAGTGATTAGGAATGAGGGCTTTGACGAATGACAGCGTTAAGAGGGAATGCTTGTATGAAAGAGGGATTTAGAGCTTCAAGTGTCATGAACAGGATGTTGAGGGGGTTGTCAAGTGCGGTTAAGGGTGCGGAGTCGGAAGCTTGGTGTGTTTGGAGCCCCGTGTAAAATAGAAGGTAGTAGAGAGAGGAGTCAGCTCGGTAAGATAAGTTGGCATGCTGTCCTGTTTATCGGAGGGATGTGAGGCGCAGAGCGAAGGCACAGCCAGGAAGGAATGAGCAGAGTCATCGGGCCTCTGAAACACGACGCTCCGTCTTGATTGCCTGTAGCAGCTGGGCAGCCACCGTATCTGTGTGAACGTGTGCGTCTCCTCACATGTGTTTGAATGCATAATTTTCTGTTCAAGTGAGCTGGTTTGAGGGGGTATTATCCTACATTGGTGTGTGTGATCACTGTGCATCAACGTGTGTGTCTCTTGTTGCGATGTTGACTGCTTAGCCTGATCTCTCTGTCTTTGTATGTGCTTTTTAAGAAATTGTCTCTTTTTACAGTCTCATAGAAGCTCATTTGTCCGTTTTAGTGATCAATGAAATGTCTGTTTTCTATGTGTAGTCGCTTTATCTTAGTTTAAGAAAATCCAGACATTACTGCAGATTAAATCAGATTAAAAGGCGACAGCAAAAATGTCATGTTTTGTAGAACTTACTTACTTTAATCGATCTGTGTTTCCGCGGGATTTTGCTGCACAACTAAATATTCAAACAACTTTCTTTAAAAGGTAAGAAAGTTGATTTGTGAGTCTCATTCCCAACTTCTCAATTGATACTTCGGGATTGTTGGGTCGGGTCGGCCGCCATCCCAAAGTGTCAGCATTGGACAAGTTGTGAATTCTTACAAATTGGACCTTTTAAATACATCTATTGTTAGATTAAAGTCAGCTTTAAATCATGCTGTGTTCTTTTGAATTCATATAAAAGCTTATTTACAACTAACCAATTAATGCAACATATGTGAAATGCATACTAATGTTGCCCCTCAACTCGTTTTAGTGATTTAGAGATTTGTACATACTTGACTGGTTAAGTGGTTGTAAAATTAAATGTTGGTAACTGATATTTGTGTAACAGTGTTATCTCTTGGTTTATATTCAAGGGTACATCATATGTTTTGACAATTATTGAAAGTATTCTACACAAAGGCTGGATAATGCACTACTTTATTAAGTCCATGAAAGCAGGAGCCTAACCTTAGCTGCTCCAGACGAAACCACACTGGTTGCTAAACACATCAAAGGATGTAAGCAAATGCCACTTGGAACCGATATGGACCGTCTGCTAATCTAATATGTAATCTGATGTACACAAGTAATGTCATGGGCTCTTTAGAACGGTGGGAAGGTCCAAGCTATCGTCCTAAGTGCGTCTAGTCATTTTGTATCCATCTTGACACCTTTAAGTACTGGTGGTGTCGAGAGGGGAGCAGGTTCAGAGAAGTAGCGCACTGGGTGGAGGGCAGGAACGAGGGAGGGTGAGGGGTTGGACAGACAGATCTTAGACCTACGATCATCACTGACCACAGTGGTTACCGTTTTTTTTGGTCTGTTACACCTTAAAACAAAGCCGTGTCTACATGTGACCCCTCATGACTGATTTCAGATGTAGATGAGTTCAGTATTGTTCCTATTCGTATTCGTATCCTCTGCTGGAGGTGTTTATGCCTGCGTGCATTTGTTGGCTGGTTAGTTCGCAGTAGGATTTCACAAAAAATATTGAACAGATTTCCATAAAACCTGGATGGAAGAAGGGTCTAGTAATATACTATAATTACGTTAGGTGTGGATCTGGATAAAGGATCAACATTTTCGTAAATCTCTCAGTGAACGATGCATTGATCTTGAAAAATCTGGCATATTTAGGTGGCTGTTATGTGAGAGTGAGTAAACTTTGATGCCAATCCAAATAAAAATTCAGATCTAGCAGATTGAAATGTTTTGTTTGATATTTCAATTGAATTAAAGGGGACTGTTGGGCTTTGGTGCTGGTATGCACTCTACTGAGAGCAATTCTTATTAAATAATTGACACAAGAAGAGACCAAAGTATCACAAAAGTATCACTACATTTTTATAGAAATGTTTGTAGGAGAACTTTTTCTTTCTTGCCTCTCTCATTGATCAGCTCATGAACACGTCAGATTTGTGTTGGATGTATCAGCTTCATCTCTAAACATTTGAGGGTTTTGAACCAACCAGGGTCAGAACAACTGCTGCATCCCACCTGCAACACACCAGTGTTTATGGGATTAGGAAATACTTGATTAATTGATCAACAGAAAAATTGATTGGTGAATTGAATTGGAAGAATCATGTATTTTTAAAGCATTGAAATCAAATCGAAATGTTAATGGTTAAGTCATGGTCGTAGTCCGTTTTGTCTTATCACTACATCAAACCCAAATCTGTATTGTATTTGCATCGTCCTCCCTCCAGCACCTTTTAGGGAAACCCCGGTGTGGTGGTATCCCTTCGCGATGCGAAGATGGCGACCCTGCTCCCTCCCCCAGGCACCGATGTGTTCCGCCGGTTCACCCAGGAATCACTGGTGGAGATCGAGAGGCTCAAGGAGGAAAGTAAAAAGGCTGCAGAAGTAGCGGGCCACGAGGAGGAAGAGCCTCTGACCCCGCACGCTGACCTGGAGGCAGGCAAGAGTCTGCCCTTGATCTACGGAGATCCTCCACGAGAGCTGCTCAACACACCTCTGGAGGACCTGGACCCCTTCTACAAAGCACAGAGTGTCAGTCTGAGCACATCTGAGTTCACATGCAAACACACTTGGTGTTTAAGGAGCTTGACTTTGTCCTTACATAACCTTGAAATTTGGCAGGATGTATTACTTAAATTTCAGTTAGTACAGCTGCATATAGTATCACTTACGCAATGTATACGATTTCATTTGTGGTATGCATATGTTACAGTTAAATGTTGAAACATCATTTCAAGATTGTCATCACTAAGAATTTATTGAAATGTAGTAAATATTTTGGGATTATATCCCATCTTTAATTTATACAGATAATCTCTGTGTTTTTCAGACATTCATTGTGATCACCAAAGGAAACACGATCTTCAGGTTCAATGCTGAACCGGCTTGCTACATTCTGAGCCCCTTTAGTGTGGTTAGGAGAGGAGCCATCAAAATTCTCATACATTCATATCCTTTGAACTGTTGTTGCCTGACCTTTTGAACTGTTGAGTGTACTTAAAGTGATGTAGATGCTTAGTAATGAATGAGGAGGGGAAATGTTTGCTTGTACATATAATGTCCCTGTTTGTTTCCTTAATCCTGAATTAAATTATTTAGCATGTTCATCATGATTACAATTCTATCGAATTGTGTCTTCATGACGATGAGCAACCCACCAGCATGGAGTAAAACTGTTGAGTGAGTACTTCATAACTGTAGTTTACCTGTTCTATATTTAACACGACTTATATTAACTTGTGTCGCACAATTTCTTCCTAGGTATGTTTTTACCGGTATCTATACCTTTGAGGCAACAGTCAAAGTGTTGTCGAGAGGTTTCTGTGTTGGATCTTTTACATTCCTTCGAGACCCATGGAATTGGCTAGATTTCATGGTGATCAGCATGGCGTAAGTATTTATATGTTCCTTTATCTAATCATTTAGTTGCATATTTTATCAGAAATATGTTTGCGATGGTGTTATCATTATATCTTATTATCATCTCGACATTAAATTTAAGTTTAAGTGCATAAACAGAACAGAACTGACAAACAATTCAACAGGTACAATCAAAGCTGTTGCAGAAGAACATTTGTAGATTCTTTCAGGCATTTTGTCTGCACAGTTCTAATACAAGCCTAGAAATGAAAATTGATAGATAATATCTGAAGTCTTTTCTGGCTATTGGCTTTGATAAATTGTTTTATGCCTTTCCAGATACGTCACTGAGTTCGTTGACCTTGGCAATGTGTCAGCCCTCAGGACATTTCGTGTGCTTCGAGCCCTAAAAACAATTACTGTGATTCCTGGTATTTATCTTGTTTTTTATATATATATATATTTTATATGTGGCTGAGTAAATTACTGAGTTCCTAGAAGACAGTATATGGCTTTTTTGGTTTTCATTTAAATTGTCCAATGTTGCAATAGCACTGTGTTTTGGGACAAGATTAATTCTACGTAACTTTACGCAGCAGAATATAAAGGATTTGTAATATTTCTTAGCATTTGTTGTTGACTTTCAGAGATATGCCACTGACACATAAATTGTATTCTGTCAGGTTTGAAAACCATCGTGGGCGCTTTGATCCAGTCAGTGAAGAAAATGGTGGATGTCATGATCCTGACTGTCTTCGCTCTCGCTGTTTTTGCCCTCGTTGGCCTTCAACTTTTTATGGGAAATCTGCGTCAGAAATGTGTACGATGGCCCATCGACACAAATGAAACTGCATTTGAATTCTTTAACACCAGCAGCACATTTAATGACACAGTGTACTTCAACAACACCATGGGGCTCAATGAGACAACATATAACAACACCTTCAATTTCATCGAATATATTGAAAACACAGGTAAGTTTAACGCTTATTATACCTCTTATTTTGAGCGGATTCTGTCCTCAGTGATATAGATTTGTAGTATTTCTTTTCATGTTTGGTTATAGACAATCACTATTATTTGGAAGGCAGTCCAGATGCTCTACTTTGTGGAAACAGCTCCGATGCTGGGTATGTATGATCCATATTCAGTGACGTACAATGCCATTTGCATGTTAATGTGAGGCCAACCAGGTTCAATAACCATTTCACAAAAATCCAATGTAAAAATGTGTCTTTTTGATATTCTTGACAATTGTATTGTTTTGAGTGGGATTTGGAGGCTAGGAGAGCAATTGTAGCATGCCGACTCTCTGTTGATAGGAAGTGCCCAGAAGGATACACCTGCATGAAGGCTGGGAGGAACCCCAACTTCGGCTACACCAGTTTTGACTCTTTTGGCTGGTCCTTCCTGGCCCTCTTCAGACTCATGACCCAGGACTACTGGGAGAACCTTTTCCAGCTGGTTGGCACTTCTTTCATCAGTTACAGACATATTTATGACCATTGACTTGGAACGTTTCATTTCATTAATATGAAAGTTATGAATAGATATTTGTTCTTAGTTCTCGTAGCTTCTTTTTTGCTCCAAACACAGATCCTGCGGGCGGCTGGTAAAACATATATGCTGTTCTTTGTGGTGATCATCTTTCTGGGCTCCTTCTACCTCATCAACCTCATCCTGGCTGTGGTAGCCATGGCTTATGATGAACAGAATGAGGCAACGCAGCGAGAGGCACTCGAGAAAGAAGAAGAGTTCCAGCGGCTATTAGAGCAACTCAAGGATCAGGAACAGGTAACTTTTACAACCAATAATGAGAAAGCTAATCAAGCTATATTTACTTTAATGTATCTGCTTACAACTTCTTAAAGACCAGTTTAAGATCAGTTATAAGAAATTAAAGTCTGTTGCAAAATTTTGTTTTGTTCCTACCTGAAATTTCATGATTTACATGCAATCTAATTTATTTGTCAACAAACTACAAATATAGTTTGTAGTAAAATTGAAGTACCAGTTGTAAGTGCTGTTTGTACATCTACTGAAACAGGCCCTTCTTCTTGGGAGTCGAGCAACTCTGACAAGTAAGAAGACACTTAGTCATCATACCACATCTGAGATGGCAGATGACGAACGGAGCCTTGAACATGATGAAATTATCAAGGATTGTAATGGGAGACTCATTCCCCGTCTATTAGTCAGAGCGCCCACCATGGTCAAGGTTAGTTTTCGTCTGGTCATTTTATTCTAACTTATGCAGATCTGTTGGTTTTAAACTTCAAGGTTTGATTTGATTTGTGATCCTATCAGCTGACAACTGACAGATTTATTGACATGTTTTACAGTCTGCTGAAGATTATGAACTCGAAGAGAAGTCAGTTGGCTCTGTGCACAGCATGCTTCGACTGGAAGAACCAGGCCTGACACACAGAACTGCGAGTACTGCAACTGTGCTCACTGCAGCTGCTATGGAAGGTACAGTGCAAATCGAGTTGAAAACTCAACGCTGATAATGCACCAGCGATCGGCAGAATCACAGATAGAATCCCTGAATACATGATTAATTTTCTCGATGACACAACAACACTATTATGTCTTATTCAGAGTACTGTTTTAATGCTAAGCTGCAGGGTGTACGAAGCAACAAGAAGTGCCAAGTTCCTCCAGGGAATGAAGAAATATACACGGCTTAGTTGCAGGTTCTTAGTGGAGATGCTCTAATGTGAGCTGTAATTGCTTAGATTATCAAGCAGTTGTTAACGTTATACGCTCATTTATCCAAGGCCAATACAGTAGCATTGTTGAGCACGCCATAGTTGGGCTAATCACATTGTGTGCTGGAGAAATCTCTGTCAACATTCAGTTTCACGCCCCTCGTGGTGTTAAGCTTTGGCTATTTCAGCTCAACTACAACTGGGCACAGCCGAGACATGAATTTTAATGTTGCTCATCATTGCTCTCTGTTAACTGTATTGTGCATATGATTTAAAGATATGCTTAGACTACCTAATTGTTTATCTGTCTCTGTCTAGAGTTGGAGGAGGCTCAAAGGCCGTGCCCACCTGGATGGTACAAGTTTGCTGACAAGTTCCTGAAGTGGGACTGCTGCCCGCAATGGGTGGTCTTTAAAAAGTGGATGTTCTTTGTGGTGATGGACCCTTTTGTCGACCTGACCATCACCATCTGCATCGTGCTCAACACCCTCTTCATGGCCATGGAGCACTACCCAATGACCCCAGAGTTTGATAACATGCTCTCAGTGGGGAATCTGGTGAATATGCACCACATTCAGTTTAAATCGCGTTGGTGTTGATTGAAATATTATCAGTGCCTGTAAAAGAAATGTATGTCCCTACAGGTGTTCACTGGTATCTTCACAGCAGAAATGTTCTTCAAGCTTATCGCCATGGATCCCTACTACTACTTTCAAGTTGGCTGGAACATTTTCGACAGCATCATTGTCACTCTCAGTCTGGTGGAGTTGGGGCTGGCAAATGTCCAGGGGTTGTCTGTCCTCAGGTCCTTCCGTCTGGTAAGAAACAATGAACTTTTTTTGTATCTGTTTACCACAAGTTTAGTCACTACATTATTATTCACTTTATCTGTTTGACCCTTTCCTGTGTTGGAGATAGCTTCGTGTCTTCAAACTAGCCAAGTCCTGGCCAACTCTCAACATGCTGATCAAGATTATCGGTAACTCAGTCGGAGCTTTGGGAAACCTGACGTTGGTGCTGGCCATCATCGTCTTTATCTTCGCCGTGGTTGGCATGCAGCTCTTTGGCAAGAACTATAAGGACTGCGTGTGCAAGATCGCCTCCAGCTGTGAGCTGCCACGCTGGCACATGAACGACTTCTTCCACTCGTTCCTCATTGTGTTCCGTATCCTGTGCGGGGAATGGATCGAGACCATGTGGGACTGCATGGAGGTAGCTGGAACTGGGATGTGTTTAGTTGTCTTCATGATGGTCATGGTCATTGGAAATCTAGTGGTGAGTGCAACTATTATTCATTCACTACTGACCCTTGTCTTAAACAGACAAACAACAGAGCTAGTGGGGGCTTGTTACTTCCCGTTACCAGGGAGACGATGAAATACAATCCAAAAAGGGTAGCTTGAGCTAACACCATCCACACCAGTGACCCACAACAATTAAAAGCGATGTTCTGCTAGGAAACCTCTGTCAACTAAACTGAAGACGAAGTACACCGCCTTCATGGTAATGGCACTCCCTTTCGCAGTGGACCCCACCAGCAGGGCATTGCACCCTGTCACACTACAAGACCATTAATGGCCTGAGGAACGTGACAAAGACCTCAAGGTGTCAAAGTGTCGACATAACCTCCCAATTCCCTGGATCCTAATCTGATTAAGCAACGGGACTTGCTGAAAGGAGTCGGATCCATGAAGGCTCCACCAGGAATCAAATCTGGCTCTAACCCATGCTTGCGGGGCCACTGCCATTGGAGAGTGCTGGTACGAAGAGGGGATCTTCTTGGTCTGCAACAGTATTTGGTGCGTGTCAAGTGGTATCCACATAGGACCCAAGGTTTCCCAGGAGAACAGTGCATTGTATCCAGATGATCAATGTTAATCTCTTCACCTCTTGGTCCATTTATTGTTTTGGCTGAACATATAGAAGGTTGTAAGGCCTGCCTGGATGATGTCACTCAGATCAATTTCATTAAGATAAAAATAGTTGTTTCCCAGTTTACAATCAGGTTAAATAGACAGGATGATTTTTTTTATCTTGTGCCTGTGCTGACATCGCTTTTCCCAGCACACTGTAAATCTTTAGTAGATGGTCATTCCTGAGCTTACAGATGCTGCCACTCAACAACACATACCATACTCAAACTCTGAGCACCTGTCACTGCTGTGAAGCTGTAAAGCTGACAAACTGTTTTGAAAAATCTCTCTAAATCTAGCAGTTATCTTATTATAATGCCAGGAGATTCTGTGGCCTGCATGTCTTAGCAGTCTATTGTTAACCCCCCAGCTGGGAGATGCCAAGGACCGACAGACACAGCTGGGCAAGAACATTTTATCCACCAGGGGGCTTTACAGTATCTTTGGTATCATAGTATGAGTAATACCTAAACTAACAACACAGAATTTTTTTTTGAGCATCAAAATCTGAATTAAAAAGTAGTTTGAGCTTTAAAATAAACACAGATGTTTACATATTCTACTACAAAGAATATCTCCATATATTACTTAATATAATTATTTTAAGTTCAATTGACGCAGTTGAACTAACCGTTTCAAATGGTGTCTTGGTGAATGTGGAGGCAGCAGAGCGATGCTTAGTGAAGAATCCTGAGTGTCATGAGCACGGAAATACTGTCCCTGACATTTCGTCTTGGCCTCACAGAACAAGGACGTACATATAATACAGTTGATCACTCTCAGACATTATTTCCGCATCATATTTAATGACGAGAGCCAAAACAATTTCCTGTGAGGTTATTCATAGAAATGGAAAGGAAATGGCTCATTGTCAAGTTGACTAAAGTATTGGGATGGCCGCACCGTGCCAAAATTACCATTGCTTTTTTGTGTGTCACACTGACCCCCAAGCCTCCATACAGTCATCTCGCACATAAATGCACAACATTTGCTCTGACATGAAGGCAAATAGTATACTTACACACTTCACGGGAGGGGGTTTCTATTTAAATCAAATGACTTGAGCCATCAAACAGTGGTTTTGACCTTGAGTATGTGCTAAGATCCGGCTCAAGTAAGCATGCTGCCACTGAGGGAACAAACACAGACAGCTGAACGAGCAGAGCTCAGGTGGCAGGGGGTCTGGGTGTTGAGGAAAAGTCATTTGATAGCAGATTGGATTGTAATTGATGAAGCGGTAATCACATTGGGCCATCAGCACCACAGCATATGGGGCAGAGTTGATTTAATGTGTATGTTTAGCGACAAATGCTGCACCTTTGTGATCATTACTTTTCCTCTCAATAGGATTCATTATCAAAAATTCTCCTGAATTCAGACACTCTCATCTGCATTCGTTATCTACTTTAGAAATCCTTGTTTTTGTCTTCCAAACTGACTCCAAAATCTCTTACTTAGGAATCAAACCGCTTCATTTTAATGTTATCTCCTGTAATTTTAAGGCATATGACAATGACTTCCAAGACCATGTGAAATTCTTTCTCAAAGTTAGAAATGCCACTATTATGTCTGTTAAATCTGATGCTGCAGCCAGCAGGCAGGAAGACTGGAGGCAGATCAGACCTATCCAAAGTTGACAAAATATATATAAAAAAATAAAATATAAATATATAAATAAAAATATTTTTTACTTTTGTTTGTTTGGCAGCTGATTGCCTGGCAGCCTCGCTGTGACTAAAAGACTCCAGAAAATCGCTGAGCCTGTCGAGAAATATTCCCAAATGTAACGCCACATAAGACCACAACCAGTTATTTTCACTTTTTTTGTACGGATTAAACAAACAAAATGTTGCATGTTAATTAAAGGTGCTGGTAGGCAGATATTTTTTAACCTTCGGACTGAGCCAGCCTAGCGATTTCACCATTTCCAGACTTTACACTGAGCCAAGTTAAACTAAACAAAGCTAACCTGCTGCTGGCTGTAGCTTCAGATTTAACTGAGAGACCTTAAAGTTCTGTTGGCTCTTCTCATCTAACTCTGAGATCACTCTCCAAAATGTCAACTATAACTATACAAAGATCGAGGGTTACTGAACTGCTGTAACAATCGATAACATCGGAACAATTTTAAATTACCTCTGAAACCTCTGCTGCAATTTTTTTTCCATATAAAAAACTAATCATATCTGTTTCCATCCCTTTACTGTTGGGCTTATATTCAGCTCATCCTTTCCCCTCAGCTCTCTTTACTGATTCACAGCTCCTACACTGAAATGAGAGAGATCAGCCTGACCCTGGCCCTGTAACCATGATCTCCCGCTAAACCTAAGAAATAGGAACCGAGAAATTGACTAACAGGTTTAGATACTAAAGATAGCTGCGTCTGCAACAGGAGGCAGACGACATAATATTCATCGATGTGGCGTCACAGAACCAATTTGATACGTGATGTGTATTTGAGCTGGTCCAAACATTTGTGTTTACTTTGCCAATGTCGACACACTTTGACTGAGTGATCAGTGACAATTACCTTTGCCGTCGGAAAAGTTCCCAGATAATTGAATTGTTATGCGTTGATCAAAAAGTAGATATGTCATATAAGGAAGCTGCATTCTAAATAAGGACTGTGTGCAGATCTTGCAGTGCATTTTTTTTGTTTTACACATCAAGGTACAAAATTTAATTGTTGATCTTTTATGTCAGATAAAGACAGTTTTTTTCTGTATATTTGTTGTTACCTTCATCCCTCCTTTGTGTTTCTTTCATCAGGTGTTGAACCTCTTCCTGGCCTTGTTGCTCAGCTCGTTCAGTGGTGACAACCTTTCAGCAGGGGACGAAGATGGAGAGATGAACAATCTCCAGATTGCCATTGGCAGGATCACACGAGGGATCGACTGGTTCAAAGCGTTTCTCATTCAAACAGTCTTGCAGATTCTTGGCAGAAAGCCCAAAGAGCCTGACGAAGACTTGACGAATGACGAAGACCCTAAAACGGAGGAAATTGAAATGAACCACTTGGACTCCAGTCAGGACCTCAAAATGGCAGATGGGATAGCTAATTGTTTGGTTGAAGGCCGGCCTTCTGGATTTATTGTGGATGGAGAGCACAGTCTCAGTGTGCCCATCGCCCTGGGAGAGTCAGACTTTGAAAACCTGGGCGAGGATGATGATGATGAAGACGATGAAGATGATGCTGATAATGCTGATGACTCAGAGACAACAGATGAGAAAAATAACCAACAGTACTCAGTAAGTACTGCAGGTCAAAGGTTGAAAATGTTTACAAGTTTAAAAGCTATATTAACAATTAATTCAACCAAAAATGACCATTATGCATCTAACATGGCAAGAAACAGGGGGCGGGGTTACTGAAATGCAATGCTGCTTGTTCGCTCGTGTAGCTTTAATGTGCCTGATTACACTGATCGTGCTTAACTGATATTTCCAACACACTCTGGTATTCATTCAACCAAATTTACCCTGCACTTTGACATGATGTCACCGTTCTCATTCAAATAATAAAGATGATCCAAGCGATCACAAACCATTGACAGTGTATGAGAGCGATGCTACCAATTTTAGTCTGGTGGTGTGATCATGCACTATATACTGTACAGTGACAAAACACTTTAAGTAGATGAACTAAAAGATGAACTTGAAAGGGAGACAGCAAATATTCATATATCGGGAATTTTATGTGATCGAAGGGGCTGGAAAACGTATAACTATCATTTCATTGGTACATGTAGTTTGATAACCTCACATAATTCTGTCCAACGTAGCCGAAGCACAGGTCATATCAAGCAATGGCTCTGCACACCCACATTTTGGCTGATTAGAGCTAATGTGAGTTCCCTAAATTCTGTGTACTAATAAGAATGGTAATGATGAAACTGAACTGAAATAAGGGCACGGCCACACATGCACTTCAGTTCTATGCAAGCTAATATGAGCAAGATGTCAGTCAACAACTGTTCGAACATGCCCACACACCCTTACCGAGACATTAATAACCAAAAAATCGCTAAAGTTAATTTCTCTCTTTCTGCTCTATTTCAGGAAAATGTAGACGATGAAATTAGCGTACCTGAAAATGCCAAAGTGAGTAACTCTGTAGACCCACAAGGACAAAAGCAATCACAAATCAAAAATGTTTCACAAATGTTGGGTTCTGCAAAAAAATAAATTGGGGAAAAATGAATAATGTACATATTTTGCATGGTGGCTTTGTAACTGAGCTTTAATTGTAATTCTTGACTAGCTGATGGGTGCTTTGAATGATGGGGATTCTTCAGTGTGTAGCACAGCTGACTATCAACCACCTGAGCCTGAACCAGAAGAAGTAGAAGAAGAAGAGCCAGACCCAGTGGAGCCAGAGGACTGCTTCACTGAGGGTACATAAACACTATAAAACAGAATCAATTTACTGTGAACAGTTATCGTTTGTCTGTTATGTAATCATAGTGCTCATGGCGTTGAAATCGTATCAAGCATCTTATCGCAGACTGATTTTCCTCTCCCTTCAGGCTGTGTGAGGCGCTGGCCTTGTCTGACCGTGGACATCACTCAAGGTAGAGGCAAGAAATGGTGGAACCTCCGTAGGGCCTGTTTCACTATAGTGGAGCATGACTGGTTTGAAACCTTCATAATTTTTATGATCCTCCTCAGCAGTGGCGCTCTGGTGAGTGCTGTCATCAGTGCAACAAATTTAGAAATGTTGACTGTTTTATGGTAGCGTTAAGATACTGTATTACTGTTGGACATGTATCTAGGTGTCTGATTTCTTCTTTTGGCAGGCCTTTGAAGACATAAACATAGAAAGACGCCGAACCATCAAAATTATTCTGGAGTATGCTGACAAAGTTTTCACCTACATCTTTGTCGTGGAGATGCTCCTTAAATGGGTCGCATATGGCTTCAAGACCTACTTCACCAACGCTTGGTGTTGGTTAGACTTCTTCATTGTAGATGTAAGTTTTGATATTTTATTTTCATGCTACCTGTGTGCGGAACTTTCAGCAGAACACACATGCAATCATGTTTTAGTTCTATAGACTGTATAAAAGAAGTGGACGTAGCGACCATGACATCAACCATTGGTTTGTACTACTGTTTTGAAGCCGTCGCCATCTTGGGTTTTAGAGATGTGAGAGCTCGTGTTTTAATTACTTTTAAGTTTTTTACAGGCTGAAAGACCATGAACTAATTCAGAAAAGTAGAGTAATTTTCTTATAGACTTCTACACAATGCGACATTTTGCAACCGGTGATGTCGGCCTGGCTGACCATCAGAGAGAAAGCTGGTTCAAGACGCTCCTACATTGACATTAATTATCAGATTGAGAGGCTACAACCACGTCTTCTATACAGTCTATGTTTTATGTCAGATAAAGTTTGTGGTTACACTTGAATAGGAAATGTTCTGATTCTGCCACAGGTTTCCCTGGTTAGTTTAGTCGCCAACTGGATGGGCTACTCCGACCTTGGACCAATCAAATCCCTCAGAACTCTCAGGGCGCTAAGGCCTCTTCGAGCACTGTCGAGATTTGAAGGGATGAGGGTACGTTTTTGTCTTTACAACTACATTTGAGCAACGTGCATGACTAACATTAATTTAAATGAAAAGGCTGTGATGTATCATGCGTTATCCTACTAATTTCCCCTACAATTTTTGTTTGATGCATGCTTATGCTGTGGCTGCTGTAACAGTGCTGACCGAGGTAAGACTACTTACAAAACTAGATGACACATTTGTTGCCCGCTACTAAAACTACTAATAATAAAGCAAAACAAAGTGAGAAATAATTCTACGCATTTCTCGACAATTCCTTAATCCTAACAAAGTCTTCTCGTTTGGGCAGGTGGTGGTAAACGCTCTTGTCGGAGCAATTCCCTCCATCTTCAATGTGCTGTTGGTGTGTCTGATCTTCTGGCTCATATTTAGCATCATGGGAGTTAACCTGTTTGCTGGGAAGTTTTACCGCTGCATCAACACCACCACAGAGGAGCTGTTCCCCATGAATGAGGTCAACAACCATAGCGAATGCATGGCCCTCAAAGAAGCCACGCAGGAGGCCCGCTGGGTCAACGTCAAAGTCAACTATGACAACGTGGGATCGGGCTACCTGTCCCTGCTTCAAATTGTGAGGAGTGCTGTTTCCATTATTATACACCTGGAACATCTCGGAAAAAACTGTGATTTAAAAAGTATATGGTTGTGTTCAATGACTTGTTTCTGTGTATTTTTAGGCAACTTTCAAAGGCTGGATGGACATCATGTATGCTGCCGTTGACTCAAGAGAGGTAGTTACTATTTATAGTTACGTCTAATTGTACATATCTTAATAAACAGACTGAATTTTATCGACTTATCAATGTATGCACATGATCCCGATCATTTTTGCTGACCCATTTGTTGACCGAATCGATATTGCCTGTAGCATTTACATGTATATTTGCTTTCCCTACTAATCTAAGACTCGGGCACAGCACCTTATTTACATCACACTATTTTCATTGGATAAGGCATAAAATGGTCTTAAAATGATGATAATGTTATTTACCGCATTATTTCGGAAAGAATATATAGCTAAACAAAAAGTTATAGTGACAGGCTTAGTTATAGTATATTTGTACTGAAATATTAAATATGTTGTTAGCCCTTTGTTTTACAACCATATCAGTACCGTATACATAGCATTTTATTGGGTGTATTTATAGAAATAATATCAGTAACATCAATAAGTCCATCTGCTTTCCCAGGGGGTCATATATTCTCCCTACCCTTTCGAACACCACCCTGCACTTTAAGTTAATTGAATATATATGTAATATATACTGTATGTGACAGATGGTGATGGTGAAGTGAGTCCCGTCTTTGAATCAACAAGTGCCCTCATGGCCAGTATCGTATTCCTGTATAACCTTTTACACTATCTTACTTACTTACTTGTTATACTTAAACATATAGTAACAGGTAAAGGACATTAAAAAAATCCTAATGATTTAATGGTTTGTTGTTTTAGGTAGAGGAGCAACCTTCTTATGAGATCAACCTCTACATGTACATATACTTCGTCATCTTTATCATCTTTGGCTCCTTCTTCACACTCAACCTCTTCATTGGCGTCATTATTGACAATTTCAACCAACAAAAGAAAAAGATAAGTATCACACTTCGAATCTTCGAAGTAGTCTGAACCAAAGTGACTGATGTTTTTCTTTCTTCATCTTAAAGCACAGAAAAGTTGTCACCTACTTTAAATGCCTTTGATGACTTTTATGTTTTGTCCTTGCACTTTGGAGATAAAGACATCTTCATGACGGAGGAACAGAAAAAGTACTACGATGCCATGAAGAAACTTGGTTCCAAGAAGCCACAGAAGCCAATTCCACGTCCAACTGTATGTCAGTCATTTACAACGGCATGATTATTTCAGTCGCTGATAGTAATATCAGCAATAGGCGTTATGTTATTTGGAACAGAACTATGGTGTAACTACATTGATTGATGATGAAAAGTAGAAATTAGGTAAGCTGAAGTAATAACACATCAGTTGTGCATGTGTGGCATGATGATGTCATCAGTGACCCCTGCGCTGACCTTTTTCTGCACACTGCTGGTGTGAACAGGCCAAATGATCCTATTGCATTTGTTTTTTCTTGGTCCTCGTCCTCCCCCTGTCTCCCTGCAGAACCTAATCCAAGGAATGGTGTTTGACTTCATCAGTCAGCAGTTCTTTGACATCTTCATCATGGTGCTCATCTGCCTTAATATGGTGACCATGATGGTGGAGACGGACAACCAAAGTCCAGAGAAGGAAGATTTCCTCTTCAAAGTAAATGTGTCCTTCATTGTCGTCTTCACTGGAGAGTGCGTGTTGAAGCTTTTTGCCCTGCGACAATACTTCTTCACCAATGGTTGGAACGTTTTTGATTTTGTTGTGGTCATCTTGTCCATAGCTGGTGGGTACCTAATGCATTGCAGGCACCACTGTGATTTACATGACTTGTGTCCAGACAGTCATTAGGGGTTCATATATTGTCTCTGATTGTAGTTTATCTCTTCTCATTTCAGGTACGATGCTCTCAGATATAATTGAGAAGTACTTTGTCTCGCCTACTCTGTTCAGAGTGATCAGACTGGCCAGAATAGGCAGGATTCTACGTCTCATTAAAGGAGCGAAGGGCATACGGACACTTCTCTTCGCTCTGATGATGTCACTTCCTGCCCTATTCAATATTGGCCTCCTGCTCTTCCTCATTATGTTTATCTTCTCCATATTTGGCATGTCAAACTTTGCCTATGTCAAAAAGCAAGCTGGAATAGATGACATATTTAATTTTGAGACATTTGGTGGCAGCATTATCTGTTTGTTCGAGATCACAACGTCAGCCGGTTGGGATGGGCTTTTACTTCCAATGCTGAACAAGGAGTATCCAGACTGCGATCCAGACTTTGAGAACCCAGGCACGGATGTCAAGGGTAACTGCGGCAACCCGGGCATGAGCATGATCTTCTTCTGCAGCTACATCATCATCTCATTCTTAGTGGTGGTCAACATGTATATCGCAATCATCTTAGAGAACTTCAATGTGGCGCAGGAGGAGAGCGGTGATGCACTCTGTGAGGATGACTTTGAGATGTTCAATGAGACTTGGGAGAAGTTTGACTTAGATGGAACTCAGTTTATTGAGTATAACCGGCTCTCAGATTTTTGTGATGCCTTGCAGGAGCCGCTGAGGGTCGCAAAGCCCAACCGGCTTCGCCTGATTGAAATGGATATGCCCCTGGTAATTGGGGACAGGATCCACTGCCTGGATGTCTTATTGGCCGTCACACAGATGGTCTTGGGAGACACGGTGGAGATGGCAGCGATGCGGGAGAGCATCGAGGCCAAGTTCATCCTGAGCAACCCCACCTCTGACTCCTTTGCACCGATTACCACAACGATGCGCCACAAAGAAGAACAGATGGCCGCTGTAGTCATTCAGAGGGCGTACCGCAAACACCTACTGAAACGCTGCTTACACCATGCTGCTTTTATGCACTGCTGTAAGAGGATGGGTAGAAAGGACGAGGGTGAAGATACACCAGAAAAAGAGGGGATGCTTGCACGCAGGATGGGAGTGCTCTATGGGAGCAATGCGGACCTTGCGGAGGAGATGGAGCGGGCTGCTTTAGAAACTCTGGCAGGCCAACAGCTTCCTGATCCAGAGACATTGTCATATTACTCAGAGCCTGACTGTGGTACAGAGTACCCAGAGCCAAATATCATGGTTGTACCTGTAGAAATTACTAATGAGGTTTTATTACATTCTGCCCCCAACCAATACCTCTTGGCACTACATGCAAACCTGAGAGAGTCAATTGTATAACAAACAGCAGAATAATATTTATTATGTCCCCTTGTTGTTTTACACCATTTAACGTAGTAATGTTAGCTGTTGATAATGGAGCTGAAATTCCCACTGTAGAAAAGCTTACACAGTGCTATGGAACGTTAAAAATGCATTTTTGATAATTAAACTTTCACAAACAATTTATCTTTCTTCATGCAATGTTTAAGTGTCTTTTTGGTTTGAAGGTGGTAATGGAGTAAATGGTCTTCTCTGAAAATAGCCATATTTACATCAGCAAATACAGCCTCTATTCATTCTCAATGAGAACGATAGCCGAGTAACTTAACATGAACACATTGTTTAATGTTAAATGAGAATTGAGACAAAATCACCAGTGTTGCATCCCATTGTAGCATCTTTTCTGTGCCTGTGGTGCATTTTTTCTGAATGTTTGTGGGGGAAACTGACATTTCCAAAATTTAGGTGAAAATTTGATCTGATTTCTCAACATTTAAACGCACACAGGCTTTCATTGAACTCCAACACTTAAAATGTCTTTCTTCACAATTACTATAAGCCAATAAAAAAACTTGCTCATGTTCACTGTTGTAGGGAAACATCATAGCAGACCAGACTCATTCTTGAAGATAGAACAAGGTTTTGCTCACCCTGTGTCTCTGAAAGAATCCCCAACATATTTCAAACATTTGTGATGCGCCCTATGGTTGAAGCTTTCACTTAGGTGAGTAATAACTTTGCTTTTGGTATGCTTATTACTAGAAAGCCAAACCGTGTACACCAGTACTCCAATCAAAGAGTAACTTGACAATAACGTGGCAGAACCAGAAGAAACAGTTACAGGACTGGATGATTTGATGCTGTGTTTAAGTCATAATACAAAGTTAATACAAAGTGTGTAAAAGTGTGCAAAAGAGACTACCACTGGACTCTGTGTTGCCTTACAAGATATGCATTATTTTTGCTTCCTCTCATGCAGAACTATTAACCAAAACTACTGAACAATATTTGAAAAATAAATTAGTATGCACGTGAAACTACACCATATTGAGAGCCACATGCAAATTTCACTATTTCATGGCTACAAATGATAACAATGGGAGTAAACTGTTTTCATTTTTAAAAACATTAAACAGAACACAATCCTATAAAAATTCATTCTAATTCCTTTAAATAGATGATTTTCTATCCTGGCATTAGATTTAAACATGTATAAATTAATTAACAAGTAAGCTGAATCTTGATTGCATTTATCGAAGTTCACCAGTGAAACCCTGATCGCTGTTATACTATATTAGTTAACAATAAAATGGGCCAGCTAATGCAGTTTACATCTGTCCGTGAGTGGCTCGTTCAGAAAGTCCCAGTTTATATTGCACTATTTATATCCCTTCCAGGTCACGCTAGAGCAGTTGACTGTGTAAGACTGAGAGACCTTCCTGTTTTCTAAGACGACTTCATCGCTGATATGTGCATGTCTTATAAATGTTTTGTCTAATTTCTCTGTCGTCAGCCCCTTCAGACAGATCTCAAAAGTCAAAGCAGTCACTTGTTTTCAATTTGGTGGGTTTCAATTTCAGCATTTAGGTTTAAAAGTTATCTGTGACTGTAAACTTAAGATGTCATGTTTACATTAGCATGGTTGCATAGCAGGAACTGCTCATCTCTCTCTTCATTTCAACTGTTTTCTGTATTTCTCTTCCCAATAACACTTATTAGAGCAATAAAACAAGTACTTTGTTACTGGCTGTACATTTTAAAAGAAGTTTTTTTCTCAGGTTGTAACATAACAGACACAGCTGAGTGCTGTGGCTCCGGAGTTAAACACCACACTTCCCATTGTGTAGATAATCACACCTTAAAATATACAGATATCTTTATGCACAGTGGATCTAGTCAACTCAAGCTTGTCCTTGTGTAGAAAAGTAGGCTTCACGTGCTGTTGTGTAAGTCTTAACTGAATTTAAAATGTCTTACTCTGAATATATAAACATGAACAACATAAGCACTTTTACAGTTTTCTAGGTTTTTTTTTTGTTTTGTTTTTTTACAATAGACTATAGAGGGTTGTCTCTTCTCTTGTTTTTGTGTTCATCACTGTTTTAACATCAACCCAATGAATGTTTCCTCTACGAGGGGTCTCTTTGTCTTATCCTGCTGCCGCAGCATGGCAGTTATTCCTGTCAGAAGTCCGTAATCTTACCTGCAGCAATCCGAATTTGAGACTGTCACACTGCTGCACCACTTAGCTATGGTCTCCTCTGATGGTACAGTCCGATCCACAAGACAGCGTCCTCCTTTTGTTTACATTTCTAATGGAGGGAGAGTCACATGGGGAGCTTTACTGGTACACCCACAGTCAGTGTTGCCTGTAAATACATTTTTGTTTTTCTGTATTGTACATTTATATCATTTTGTTATTGTACAAATTGTAACTATATTCTGAGAATAAAATACTTCTTCTAGGGAAAAGTGGGCTGTTTATGGTGTCACTAGCTGTATTCTGTGTTGCCTGTGAGTCTACACTGGTACACTGAGGCCCTCTGGTGGTTGTACGCTGAGCACAACACACCGCTGACTGATGAACTCCACGTTCTGTCACTTAATTTTTAAACTTGAGAGTAGACTTGCTTGGGCTGAACAATATCCAGAAAATAATCGAATCATGATAAAGGAAAGGTAATTTTACATTTATTAATTTAATTAAAGTATGTAACATGTGATTTTCTTCTAACATTTTGATTAATTGTTCAGCCCTGTCAATAGAGCACTTATCCTCTATAAAGTGCATTTTTTCCTTTTTGGTAATATGATGTTTTCATTTTTGAAGATCTGTACAATGTATTTTGGGGTGAAATTTGAACATTTTGGTGTTGCAGCCACAGATTATTACACATTTAATGGGTCGGTGAATATTTACAGAGGCCGGAAGAGCAACAAAGGAAGATACATACAAAGGAAGTATGGCTCATTGATGCATTCTACAAAAACACATAATGTAAATTAGTCTAAGACACATTTTTGGCCAACAATGGAGCTACATGGCAAAAGCTATATAAGGCTTTGACAACACAGACAATCTTTGTTAGTAATGTTAGTTCAATGCAACTTTAGTTTTGTTCATGGGGTTTGCTGACAATAAGAAAATGTAGTATAATTCTCAGTCTTAGCCTCAAGGTTCTGTTTTAAATGTGCATGTCATTTGTCATCTTCTCATCTGCAGTTCTGAAAACTTGTCTCTGAAACAGAAACCTGATCTGCTCATTGCAGCCCTGTGTACTGAATTACACAGCTCGCTTGTCCAGTCGCTTTTTTGTGTGTGTCAACAAACAAAAACAAGCACCGCCTCTTACAAGAAATAAGGAGGTGGGCTGTCTGTTTTATTCAGGTATTGTTGTGGTTGCACGCGGAGGTAACGTAAGTGGGATGTGAGATCAGCTAGAGAGTTCTTCTGCAAATATGTGTTTTCAGTTCTGGCAGCCAGGCAGAGCAGTGTCACGTTGTTCCCTGGGCCTTTTTCAAAAGGAAACCTTGATGTCAGCACACATAAATAATTAGGGCTGTCTCTAATGACTAATTTAATTATTGATTTTTCTGCTGATTTTTAGAAAAAAGGGTTATGAAAATAGTCACAGATTAATTTTCTATCTAACTATATAATTAATAGTTCCCTCCTCTGACAGCTATGTTTGATTTAAATCTCTAAACTTTTTGGGCAGTGAACCCTGCTTATACAAAGTGAAAGACTGAAAACTGAGACTAATTCTTTGACTCACCATTTCCTGTCAGTGTCACAGAGAGTTAGGGAAATACGATCAGCATGGCCGACCTGAAAATGTCACTCTTCACTGCATGTGGATGTTTCATAACAAGACTAAAAGTCTACGGTCATCCAAGCAGCTTTAAGCTGTGCTTGGGTACACAATTACAATATTAATGTGCTGCTGATGTTTTGCAGGTACAATACTTATATTCAATCCCTTAGTTCCATCTCGAGACCTTAACCTTACAGCATGGATTCTGCAGATATATGGTAATGAGACGAGGAAATACCCTCCAAATGAAGATTTCAATATTGTCATTACGAGCTCTAAGCACCGATATGTCTCACCTCAGATTGACAAAGCAGGGTGTGAGGTGGTAAGGTTTGGTCCAGTGCAGACGACAGAGTTGTCCTGATGTACTATGTCATCATTTGTTCTCTTTCTTCACCAGATGTCATCTGGCCCAAAACAATCTCCCTGTCGCCTGAAAGACGAAGAGCAACAAGCCAAAATGTCAGAATGATTACAGGCCTTATGCTCAAACAAACACCCATGCTGACAATACGCATTTCTTTACATTCGAACTGACAAGATCTAGTAAGTCACTTCTGGTTCGATGAACACGCACATGTGCAGACAAAACAACGGCCCATATACTAGTTGTTGACTTTGTCCTCTGTGTTTTACACTGTTAAATCACACATTACGGTATCTACCGGCTAATCGTTTGACTTTGTAAACATCTTACTTATTGATACCCAGACGAATGAAATAAGCAAGTTATGTCCTTTGACTGTCTGTTGGCTGAAAGAAACAATTTGAAGATGTCACTCTGGGCTCTGAACATTTTTAGGAGCATTTTTCACGTATTTTTAACATTTAATAGACGATAAAGCGATTAAATGATCAATTGTGAAAATAATCTGCAGATGAATCATTACTGAAAATGCTTGTTGCAGCCATAGCCAGAACACATATTATGTTAGGCAATGCTTTTCATTTTCACATTCTATTTGAACACGTCAGGACAGACATAGATGCTGCTGAAGTATTGTTTTGGTATCGATACTGAAACTCAGGTACTGTCTTCGAACAAGTATCACAAATGTCAGACAATACCGACCCCAGCCGTTATAAGATAATAATGTGGTATCTCATAAATTCAAATTCCTGCAAAATTAACTTTTATCTCCCCTGTTTACGACATTGTTGAATTTGTCCCTAAATACAGAACACATGGATGAAATTGGACCAGGTTTTAATGTTAAAAGGTGGGTGGTTCACAGTTATTTTGGTTGGATGTTACGCTCCTCTTCCCCCTTATTTGCCTGACATTAAAGCAAGTGTTACAGACAGCACACCCACTCGTGCGCTGCACACACACTTCTTGTCCCTGTACGCAACATTTTCGCGACTGCAGAGAGACTCAGACACACGAGCGGACATCAGCAATAGAAATATTTTTCTTTTTGCATGTCATCATGCGCTGGTTGCTGGCTGGATACTGCGGGCTTGCTCTGATCTACATCTCAGGTAAATGTCAACTCTTGCAATAAGATTAATTTGTGACTGAGCACTGAAAATGATGTAAACAACAGTTACAGTCTTGGTGCTAAATTTGAACTTTAGTAAGACACTGAATGTAGCATTCAGCACACAGGAATAAAATTAGACAAATCATTTCTTATTGTTTTACGCAGCCATTTGATCGTTATTCTTTGTGTCTGTTTAACCACAGATACGAGTGTTTTGCATGTTATTTTTGACTTCACAGTAGCATAACTTCCTGGCCATCTGGGGGGGAAAGAGGAAGTTGTTCTCTGAGACAAAGGCTGATTTCTTCTTGTTTATTGTAATAAACTGTACAGACAGAAGACCAAGTTATCCCATCCAATCATTTTATCTGAACTTCAGGTTTCTTTACATCAAGACTTAAAGTAAGTTTAAAGTATGACAATGAACATAACAGAAGAAAAGATTCATTTAAAATAATAAATATATACTTGAGGTGTACTGAGCAGTGCGTTACTGAAAAAAAAAAAAACATATATAAATGTATATATTATTAGTATGTCTTAACAGCTGTAGACTCTTCGCCCTGCTTGGTTGCAATGTTAAGGATGAGCTTGAAGTTACACAAAGCGCTTTATGTTTACTTGCTACTTGTGCAGTAAAGTTGCATACAGCTGTACGGGAAGCTGCTGGGATGTACCAGGGTCCTGTTTCTAATAAATACATTATTTGCCTTATAATCAGTTCATAGACTTGTGTATGTGTACTATTGGAAACTGATTCCAGCATTTTAGGCAGTATTGGAGCCATTTCCAATACTAGGTATTGCTATTGGAAGAAACCTAATAAATACAGCAAACCAATAACCCCACCCAACCATTTCCAACATGGATATCTAGATATGAGCGAAGAAAACACAAATTTGACGATTCTGCTTCAGGTTGGATTAACTGAATCGTTTCTTCTAGTATCTCCTCTCTTGTCCAACACATACGTTTATACAAAACATTCCTTTTTACTGCCTGAAACCCACGATGACTACAGCCCGGAAACAGTCAGTTGATCAGTCTAGGCTGCAATTAATGCTTATTTTGATTGAGTAATCTGATAAATGTGTTTCAGAGAAATAGATTATTTGTTTAGACTATGGTTTGTCTCAAAAAGGTGATTTTATTGAACCAAAAGAGGAAATATTCCATTTACAATCATATAAAAACGGGGGGAAAAAAACAGCAAATCTTTACATTTGAGAAACTGGATTAAGCAGAAATTTGGCACTTTGTCTTTGTTAATAACCTCAATGACTCATTTATTATCAAAACCGCTTCTGATTAATATTCTATCAATTGACTGATTGTTTTGGCATCAGCTAAGACTGTTGATAAATAATTAACGTCTGGTCCATGATAACTCAATTCTGTCTCACCCTACAAGTACAGCTTAATGTTTAGAGCAGCAGACACAGTCAAAACATTGACGATCCAATTTACAGAAATGTATTAAGTGATGTCATTTATCAAGTATATGGCAGATTTTCTGTATTTGCTGCATTTCTGTGTTATACCTCATTGTAAATCTATGTATTTATATATTTTCCCTTTCTTATTGAGGGGGCTGGCAACAGTTACATATATTTCCAGTTCCAAATTTTATATCTTTGATGTTTTTTTTACTTTTGGTTGGACAAAATAAGCATTGTGGAGCCTCTACCTTGTAAAGTTATGACCAAGATGTCTGACTTCGCTTAAGAAGAACTCTTGAACGTCTACATTTCTATCCTCTTCATTTCCATTAAGTACATCGCTCTTCTTGGTACTAAATGTGATGTCAAAGCCAGCATCATGTTGGAGAGGCATTCAGTACACTTATGAACAGCTGACGACCAGCAATGCAGGGACAATATTCAGCCGAATAATCTGCATACAGATTTATAGTAACTGCCACTGTATCTGTGTCACGATGTCCCTCAACCTTCTTTTCTCTGCTCAGTGGCCCTAAACAACACCGATCTGATCAGACAGAAGCCGCGGTACTATGGAGTGATGACCTACAAGCCAGCCTTGATCATTTACTGTTTGTACACCAAGCAACAACAGCCAGCCGAGGTGGAGTGGTACAAGGCCAACAAGTACGATGAAGATCAACAAAACAGAATACGGGTAAACCCAGAACGCAGAAAAATAGAAATTCATAACAGTAATGTGACGAGGATCCGTTCCATTCTCCATATCAAAACTCCGTGGATTACGGACACAGGACTGTACTTCTGCAAGTTAAACGACACATGGGGACCTGGCACTGAAGTTCAAGTTACCAGTAAGTGGCTGGAACTACATGTGTTCTATGCCGACCTACAGACACATGACGCACTGTTACTTTGAGTAGTATTTCACTGTATTTTATTGAGGTGGTCCCTACCATATCATTTCTGAAAACACCTTTTTCCTACATACATCTTTCCTCTCACAGGACCACTTCTCCGTGACAAGGCACTGTACAGGAGCAATATGAAGGATGGTCTCATTGTCCTGCAGGGCCTGCTGCTGGCTGTGTGTATTGCTGCTGTACTGCTACGCAAACGAACAATGGTGAGGATGAGAAAAAAAAACTGACCAGACTGTGCTGCTGTTTCGTGAAGTAGTTGCATGGGAATTAGATGGAATTAAATCGCAGACTAGGGCTGCAATTTATGATTATCTATTAACAATTACTCAATTATTTAATCGATTAATTGTTTAGTCTAGAAGCTTGAAAAATGGTCATCAACGCTCAAACTGATGTCATTAAATTGCTTCTTTTGTCCAACCAACAGTCCAAAACCCATTTACTATCATAAATCTACAATGAGAAGCAGTAATTCCAGACATTCAGGATGCTGGAACGAGCAAATATTTGACATATTTGCTTGAAAAATTCCTGAACAATGAATCAGTTATCAACTAATGTTCTCTCCGTCAACTAATCAACTAATCAGCTTATCATTGCAGGCCTACCATGGTTCTGCATAACCATATAAAAACAAAAACAAAGGAAGAAGTAGATGAGAAATTGATGGTTATTGTAGCTCGTACATTGGCTAATGTATGGTATTGAATGCTACCATATGAGCATTCTTATCAATATATATATTTCAAGTTTATGTCAATAATAATAATGTAATACAATATAAAAAAATGGATTTATATAGAACCTTTAAAAACAGAGTTTACAAGGTGCTATGACAATCAAGGAAAAGTAGAAAGCTGGGGAAGACAATATTACAGAGCAAACAATCAATAGATAAGCCAAACGCAAGGAAACCTAGTCTTAGATGAGTTAAAACAAGAAGAAAGTGTCAAAGCACAAAAGGAATAAAAGTGATGAAACGAGCAAAACTGCAGAAAAAGAAAGAGAGAAAAAAGAAGAAATAAATAAATAAAAGAATAGAATCATAAAGAAATAGTAATAATAATAACAGTAATTGTGTAATACTTACTACAGTAATAGCTTGAATCTGATATTTTCAAAGATGGTTATGGTACCGTGGAAATCTCAAGCCTAACGTTACTACATATTTGTTTTTACTTGGTTTTGGCTTGATATTAAAGTTTGAGCCATCCCCCTCTGTTAATAATTAACAATCAAATCAAACTGCAGTGTTACAGCAGCCATGAGGATGAATTTAAGAGGGAGAATACAATAAAAATAATAAACAACTAGAAGTAACTAGAATATATAAACAGAAAATTGAGAATAGGGACGGAACTAAAAGGAGGACCACACTCTCCAAGTTCAGTTTTGCTAGTAGCGTTAACATAACATCTAAAATCTAAAATCACTGTATTGATTAGCTGATTAAAATTCACCATAGTACCACCTGTAACAACGTGTCAAGCTATTAATACAACTAACCACTACTAACTAACAAACTAACTAACATGTGAAGCGCAAATAAACCAACCGTTTTGTGGACTAGCTTAACTGCTAACGCAAGCTACGTTAGCTAGCCTACCACAGCTAGCCATAATTGATAACGATAAAAGAATGACTAGCAGAGGCTTTTGCCGGCATAAGCCTTATTTTATATTACATCTGATAAGTAACCACAGTCGCTCAAGCTGAAAGATAACACTGACCCGTTTTAGTTGCGTGTTTGAAGTTCCTTAAATCATTTTTTGACACCGAAACCAGCTGCCTCATGAAGATAAGTGTTGCCTAGCAACAGGGCTGCTAGCCACAAACAGAAAAACTAGCTAATCAGTTTTCCTATTTCAGTCCTCGTCATCTTAAGTGCTCTTTGTATCTACTCAGATATTTGTTTTACGTTTGGGTCTTTGATAAAATAGTTTGCCACTGACACAAGTGTTGTTAAAACTCGCATTTTTCAGTACAATCTAAGGCAGCACAGCTAGCTTTTCACGTCGCCATTTTCTCCAACATCAGTCATATTTGTGCACAGTTATTTATTTATCTTTTTCATTTCTTCTTCAAACAGGGTGAAAAGTCTGACAGCATATACGAGGAGCCTGAAACTGATCACATCTATGAGGTTAGTCTCTATTTCACAATAGTATTGATCGAAGATGAAGTCTTCTTGTATGTTTGTATCGTTTACTGATCACATTTTATGGAAGCTCATTTCTGCCAGCTAAAGAAAATAATAGAAGTTAAGCTGGATGAAAAAAAATATTCCATTGTAAATCATTATTATGACATAAAAAGTCATAATTATCAGATTTGAACTCATCCCAATAGTCTGATTTTTTCTTAAAGTCAAAATTATGGGGTTAAAAATCATAACGATGACAAGAAAAGGCAAAGTTTTGATATAAAAGTTAACATTTATCTCATTATTATGACTTTTGATGCTATATTATGATTTTTTTATCTGATAATTTCATTTTTTTTATCCAACTATAACACATAATTTGACCTATTTTTGCCATTAAGCCTTTTTATCTCACACATACGACCTTTACTACATTATTTCAACTTTCATCACATATTATGATGTTTTATCTCACACCTCGGACTTTTTATCTCATAATTTAGATTTTTTAATCTCAAACTTAATTTATTTTAATCCAACTATTATGAGTTTTATCTCATAATTAAGACTTTCATGTCATAATTTGACCTATTTTTACCTTTATGTCTTTTTATCTCATTAATATGACTTTTATCACATAATTTCAACTTTTATCACATATTGTGTTTTTTTTATTCCATCATTTCGACCTTTTATCTCATAATCATGATTTTTCATGTTACAATTTAGACTTTTTAATCCCATGATTAAAAGGTTTTATCCAACTAAGTCTTTTCTCACATAATTTGACCTATTTTCAACTTTTGATTAAGACATTAATCTTATAATGTGACCTCTTTTTACCTTTTATGTCTTTTTATCTCATAAATACAACTTTGATCTCATCATTTTGACTTTTGAACTCATATTATGTATAATTCTCACCATTATTTGTACTTTATCTC